>LIAE01006751.1:209566-240177 GCA_002287525.1 Diploscapter pachys | reverse complement strand
GCCTATGAGACGCGCAGCACCTTGACGGTGCGAAAAGCTGGACGGCTTATCAGAGCTTAGTGAATCACTTGTGACCAAATACGGCAAAGCGCTGATAAACACGCTTTGAGAGAAGCGGAATTTTGTTCCAGAGCTAGAAAAATGTGATGATAGAACTAAATTTAATACCTCTAGCGAATACTTTTGTTTCAGCTGTGCAAATTTTGCAAACACATATCCATTTTCATCGGTGGGAGTCAATTTTCACCCGTAATTGTCAAGTTTCGCTGAATAATGGTGGACCCCATTTTACTTGTGCGCGCCTACTTGTGGTAGTTTTGAAGTGGTGACGCGCACGCGATATATCGGTTATTAGGTAATTCATCCCTCAAAGATACTTACTGGGCGAGTATGTCGTATATGCGAACAGCGAACCTATTCTTTGCACTGCGCGTTAAGTTTGTTTTCTCTCAAAACTGTTACACCGGTTGTTTGCAGTTTCATAGACGCGAAATGTACACGTGTGCGTGTGTGTGAACACATCAAATTCTGCGGGAAAGCGCGAAATTGGCGTTCTCACTTGCTCCGAATCTATAGAGCGCCAACAAACGCCGAGAACGCACTCGTTGAAATCCATATCTGGACGAGATGTTTGATGATTGTTTTGAGCATGAAAACCTCGGTATCTGTACGACCTTCTTCGACTAGTTTCATCATGAAGCTGACTCCAAACCGTTTGACGATCTTTTTCGGATGGGTCACTTTCGATCTCTAATCGAGTGGATATGAAACGTCCTTCTCCAACCATGAATGGTCATTTGACCAGTCTCTTCTCCCTCTTTCATATGTAAAGCATAAATCGCCACTTTTTCAAGCAACAGTCGAAAAAATTAATCGAGGCGCGCCGCACAGAAAGTGAAAGCTTACACGCGCGCTCGCTCAAAGCAATAAGGCAAAAAGATTGAAATACAAGCAAAAATGTGAAGTGAAGGGTGAAAAATGTCGACTTTTCATTGGGGTTTTTGCTTCCTTATCTTTCTCCACTTATAGAGGAGTTTTTGACCAGAAACATTTTCACATTTTCAACCAAGTCGAGATTTCCATCGTTTGGTCATAAATTATCGCAGCCTCGAAGATGGATATCGAATCAGAACTTTGCGAAAGTGAATCGATTGATTCAATGCGCATCGCATTTCTGTCAAAGTGGAGAAATAATAATTGGTTTTTGGTATGGAGGGAGACCCGCGGTGGTAATGTGCACATGGGCAACAGCAATTTAACTCACACAATGACTCGACTAAAATCGATATTCTTTGCGGACGCGCGTGCGAATAACTCTCTGCTGCGGCAAAGTAATTGTTTGGATACACAAGTCAACAAGCGCGCTGAGCAGTCAGCGCGCAAAAAGACGAGGGGGCCACTCAAATACCAGACCGAGAAAAAGAAAAACTGCCAACTTTCTGAAACTTTACACGCATTTCCCTCAAGTGCAATCTTAACAAGTATTGGGGAAAAAATCAAGTTCTGTATAACTTTTTCCGCTCTACAAAATCCATAAGATGAACGGACTCGGACGAGGGTTTTCTCGGTCAGACGTGAAATCTCGCTCTTTTCAGGGAAGTTTTCACTTCCCCACTTGTGAAAGCGATATTATTCGGGGGTTTTGGGGTCGACGATGATCCAAGTGTGCTGCGGCGGCGGCCACTTGAAATTTTTATTTACTTTTTTGTTCGAACATCGAAAAACAACCGCCCGGGAGTTTTTAGACGAGAAATTTGCACACAGCTGTGCGCGCGTGTGTATTTCTGTGCATTTCACAATTTCGCCTATCTGCTCGTAAGAAATGGTGTTTTGGTGCGGGAAGGAAGGAAATTATCGCGAGTTTTGTGCTCACACCACTTGTACGTAAAGTGTGGGTCTAAACATGCAAAACCACGAAGACGACTATTCGCGCACGCA
The DNA here is from genome assembly GCA_002287525.1 of Diploscapter pachys. Taxonomy (NCBI): domain Eukaryota; kingdom Metazoa; phylum Nematoda; class Chromadorea; order Rhabditida; family Rhabditidae; genus Diploscapter; species Diploscapter pachys. The sequence continues at coordinate 238,239 of LIAE01006751.1, read as the reverse complement.
CTTATGTGGAAAAGCACTCGATCAAACGACAATTTGCACACAAGGATTGTACAGATACAGTATGCTCAAAGTTATCAAAATCCCCACGAAATAAATTCTTGATCAAAGCCATGCTTCGAGTCTATTTTTGGCAAAAATCGAGCTTCAAGAAAAGTTTGAACCATGGTCCGAAATTCTATCAATCTCCATAACTCTTTCTCTCACTTTTACCTCTCGACTATCATTTTCTTCCGAGACAAACCCAGAATTCGTCGTACGATTAGACAATCCTATTCTTCAAATATCAAATGTTATTACAAATCAGACACATCTATTTCCTCAACTCTTTGCGCTAAGCTTTATCTGATATTTTTGTATCCTTTTTGTAATTATTTTCTCTCGAATAACTTTGTTTTTTAATCAAAGAAGACGTACGTTTCGTTCACAAAATATGGATCTCGGTCTAAAATATTCTTTCCCTCTCCAGATTTTCGATTTCTTCCCAGTTTTTTGTTCGATTTTCTATCCGAGTCCGTGTATTTTTCTGTGATTTTTCGCCGCGGGACCATTATCGTATCGTTTTTCGCGACTTTTGCTCATAAAACTTGCATTTACTCGAAGTCTGCTATTTATGGCGAATAGTTATATTCAAAATGGAACGCATTTCAAGTAACTGCAAGTTTTTATGTGCAAAAAGTTGCGTTATTTCTCAAGTTTTTAATAATTGTGTTATTTTCCGTCGACCAATTTGATTATCGTTTTTTCATATTCAGGTTCCCGTTCGGCGCAACTTTCGTATGAAACACACATTTGAATGGTTGTGAGAGTGTAAATATACCGACTTCATATTCATTAAATCAAAAATTACTATGATGATATATTATAGACGTTTTCCGCTGACCTACTGTACTATTATTTGTTCATCACATAAACATTTCGGAATATCCAACTTTTGAAAACTGTTTTATCGTCGATTTCTTGGAATTTTTAGAAACTATCCTAAACAAATTTGATTGACTTTACCTTGGATTCAGTCTAACTCGAGAGATTTAGAATTTTATTGATCTTCCAGGAAATCGACGTAATGTTCAAATTCATGTTGTGTGTCCTTGTGTGCTTGCGTTTGTTGGCTTTTCTTTGCATTTTTGATTTTGTGTTGATTTGGTCGTTTAGATCGATAAAAATATGAACGTGTACTCCTTGATCAGTTTGGAAAATCTGCATCCCTACCCTTTCCATGTTTAAGAGTAGAACTTTAACTTATTGAAACAATCATTCTCCTTTCGTAGGTCATGCTCAAAACTCTGCGTCTTTGCATTTTTCTATGATTAAGAATGAAGAATCGGAGAAAAGGGCCCTTTCTTTTTCCGATTCTTTGATATTTCGCACTTTTCGCGGTGCGACGTAATCGAAGAAGACTTTCACTTGGGTACACAAATTTTTCTTCCTTCCTTGATTTCACGCAATTTTGCAGTTTTTTCCTCTTTTGCAATATATTTACAGCAGTTAAAAATACCGTAATCCAAATTCAAATTAGATTTTTGCTTTCAAAATTTTAGGATCAAAAATCTGGAAAGATGGATACCGGTTTCGGGGTATTTTCGCGTCACGGTGCATGGCTCAAAATAAACATATAGTTGTGTGCATGTAAAATTGCACTCGTGAAACCCAGTGATCGTTCAAATACACGAATTTTTTTTTTAATTCAGGGATTAAAAATTATTTGCAAAAGTAAAAATATCCCCATTCTGATAATCTGAAAGTCCTAATCCTATCTGACTGAGTTTTCCATTTAGTTGCTAGGAAAAAATCAAAGTTTCTGATAAACACTTCTGCTCTCTCCAAACCCGAATTAGCCAAATCGAGGGATTTTCAGAATTGTAGTGCCTAGTGCCGTGCTTCATCATTTCTAACATTTCCTATCCTCAATCATGGGGATATGAAAACTTAGTATTCAGATACGGTAGATTACGTTGAACTCGAAAAAGGGCAGAATTTTGCGAAATATCCTTTCTGTTAATCTTTTCGTTTGTCATGCAAGCTTTTGTCTGTTATCTTTTCTGTGTCTAAATTTTAGCGCTATTTTCCAAATCTTCAATTTACCCTAGACAGTCCGGCCTTTTCACGTGGGGGTAGGGTGAATTTGCCTTGTATGGAAATCGAAAAAAACGAGATTTTTCGCGTATCTCAGTATTGCAAATCTACGTGAATCTCGATGTAAACCTTGAAGAATGCATAGGAAAAAAGTCACAGGGGATCGAAAATTGTTCCTATGAAGCGTGAAAATTGTATATTCGATCGACTAAATTTTATTAAAAAACAAAAGAAACTAGAAAAATAGGTGGAACTAATTTTTTTTTAATTTGCACAATCAGTGCACTTTTTTATATACCAAGTTTGGGGAAGAGATTAGTCATATCCATTTCCTTTATCTGTTTCTCTTAAGACGTTTTCACCTTTAGACACTCTCAAATTTTGTCAGTAGAAAGAATGTGTTGCAAAGTGATAGATAATTGCAATTTTAGAGGGTCTAGAGAAGCAGAAAGAGTGTTAATTTTCGAGAGTCTAAAGAAAAATACATTTTAGAGAGTTGAGAGAAGCAGAAAAATAAGAGATAGAGAAATATTACTAATTTTAGAGAGTCAGAGAAAGAAAAAGAAAGCGAGATGGTATTGCTTTTGAAGAAAGCAGAGAAAAATACAATCGTGTTGCTAGGCGCTTCACAGAGACGTGTCCAGGAAAGTGCGCAGGAAATGCGAAAATGCGAGATATTCGAGGTTTAGGGAAATCCGATTTTTCCGCGAGAAATTCACCACCTTATCATGCCATATCTGGGAAGTGAGAAATAATAAAGGAAATGGAAAATACGCATAGTTATCAAGATATCACATGCTTAAGGATAGGAAGAGAAAATTAGCTGGGATATTTCCCCTAGTCACACGGTTAAGAATAGGGGAAGAAAAGAGTCGTCATATCTTGAAGTAAAAATTTTTCTGACCGGATTTTCTAAAGGCCTAGTCATATCCCATGACCGCCATAATGGAATAGACATGATATCATGCCACTATAATTGGGCATTTCTGGGAAAGTGGTGATGAATTTGGTTATTAGTGGTGGCAAAAGAGGCTAAACTATTCTGATGAAAGTTTCTAACACGTATGAGAACGGTTGTAATCTATTTATTATATTTAGCTTTAGTCACTCTTGTCCGAAATATCTTTCAGATATTACTTCGATTTTTGAGGTTTTAGGTAGACTTTTTCGGTCTGGCCCTTGCACTTTAAAACTTCGCTCGAGAGAAAAGTCATTAAAATCGCCATCTTTTGTTGTGCAACTTGACTTGGAAATTATTATTTTCATTTTCTTTCCCCCTCTTAGTCTTCAATTATCTCTAACCATTTCCATTTTTGGACTCGGATAAATCGTCGGGTAATTGGTCTGTCTCTCGCGCTTTCAGAAAATATTGTTCGAAATTGGAGCGAAATAGCGTTGAAAAGAAAGAAACTGAAAAAGAAAGATAAACGGATAAAGAAATTGAAGAAAAAGCAGGATTTTCACTCCATCATCAACACCATTCTGAGATATTATAAGTCGCCGTGGCAAATGAATTAGTCTTAGATGGCGCCAGGAGAGATGCGTTATCTCGCGGCCTCACGTACGTACGGACGACGAAAAAATCCAGTCATGATTTTGACGCGCCGCATCAGATTTGATCTTCAGACTGTTTATCGATTGAAACATTTTTCTGGAGAAAGTCAGAACAAATTAGAAGACTCGATTTTATTTATATTTGATAGGCTTCAAAAATTAAGGCAAAAATGTTGTTTTATCCGATTTTTAGTGGTACGACACTAGACGGAGAATTTTATCCATATCCTTATATTTCAAATAATAAAGAAAGAAACTTTTCGTGCTAGTAAAAGTGCGATTTTTCGGGTAAGTGGGACTAATTTCTTTGTTTATTTTTTTCGAATCTGGCCTCTAGGCTAAATAAACCCAATTTGATTGGAAATTCGTTACTGGTCACAGAATTGTTGTTTGTTCTTATCCAACAAGAAATTGTGTCAAGCGAAAGCCTTTTCTGACCACTTCCTTATAAGTAAAAGTAAAAGAGACCTATAAAAATAAATTGCTAGATTTATTAAGGCTTTATATGGTTATGTTTAGAAAGCTAGGAAAAAACCCTTCTAGCCTAGACTACGCAACTTCTAAAAATTCATATGTTGAAATGGAGCATGCTTCAAAGATTAGCTTGGTTACCTAATCCTTAAAATATTAATGATATCTGAGCAATCGTCAAAAATAATAAGTTTAAAAACTCACTATTATCCCATAATTATCTCTAAGCTTCAGTAATATTATGGCGCACGTGTAAAAAGGCTAAAAATCACCAAATAAAAAGAACACTTATTCAGGTGAAAGTTACTGTTAATGGCAGAAAAAAGCGTAAAAGTAACAAAGATTTGGCTTTCACTTTTCGCCGCGCGGAAAAAAGAAACAAGAAAAAAGACTTGCGCCCGATAAGTTTGCACTTGGAATTAGGACCGTGAGCACCAACGCTCAAGATCATGGTGGCAAAAAAAACAGAGCATCTTATAAAAATATAAAATGAATGAATGCTATTTGCTATCAGAAACGGATAAAATATCGTAATTAGAGGAATTCTTCATGCAAGTTTCAAAAATTTCTAATAAATTATTTTAATTCCAGGAAATAGTTTTTTTTTCTCGTTTTGCCGGGTTTAAAAGTATTCCAAAGAGAAAACCTTCAAAATTTTTGCATGTCTTTTAAAATTTTCCAGCATTCTCGATTCAAATCTATTGAACGGATTTGGCTAATCTAGTGGTTTCGAGCTACAGTATCTCCTAAGCTGAAATTTCGAGTTTTTTCTAGTTCCAATTAGCCTGCGACAATCTACATACAAGCGTTCACGAACATTCGCGTATCGGAAATAGCGAAAGCCTTGAATCGTCATTTTCTCTATTCTCAATCACTTTTGATCTTTTCTAGGGCCTTTCGTCGAGAATCACCAATCTCCTGTATATTTTCTTGTAGAAAGTGGGAAGTCTCTCTATTTCTCGCGAGAGCACTTGACCAAACAAGAGTCCATCGCAGATAAGCAGATATTAGAGATAAAGAGGAACTAGAATATCTCATAGGAAAAGAAGCAGAGAAAAGTTAGAGATGAAGAAAATTTCGGAATAAAAGATATATCCTAAAGTGAAATGACATCAAGTTGCATATACTTTGAAGTGCGGGTTTTTTTTTATGTAAAAGTTCATAGAAAGTAGGAAAATTTCAATTGAAACTGTATTGAAGTATGAAGAAGGAATTATCACTTGTAAAGAAATTTCAATAAGCTTTCAATATTTTGAAACCTAATAAACGGATTTTATCTTTTTAAGTTTTATTGCCTTTAAAAGTAGCAGGAAAAGAAAGTAGTTCAAAGCTTAGAAGACAGCAGAAAAATCAAAGATCCTTAGAAAAAATCCCACCAAACCTAACCTATCGCCTTTTATGTCAAGACCTGATTTTTGCTGGGTTATTGTTGCCCTTCCGGCGTTCTTAGAGCCCTCTCTATCCATGTGCTCACACGTAAATGCCCTTATTTGTGCCTATATCAATCGTCGTTCCTTTCAATTCTTACAGAGTAAAAAGTGAGCAAATAAAGTAATTGTCCCGGCAAAAAGTAAGTGTAAATAGGGACATACAATAAGAGGTTGGCCTAGAGCAAAAAGTTGAGCGGCACTAATTTTGGGGGTTAATTTAGAAAACAAAAATGGATATATATATATTTAAAAGTTTTACAGATAAAAGTTAACCAGAAAGTCGGTAATGAAATGGATCGATCAGCTGTAATTTAATTGTCATAATTTTTACTTTTAAACTCGTAGCTTACTATTTCAACTGATTGTGAGCCTACTATACATAATGCTATCATTTACAAAAATTTTCTATGAACTCTAATAAATTTTAAAACTTTTATCTCAAACATTTCATAGAACTAATCAGATAAACAACTCACTAATGTATGGCTGCTTGCTCGTGAACTATGCTCAAACTCATCTAGATAAGCAGACGATTACAAGTGGTCCGAAAACCTTCACAAATCTACAATTCGAGTGAAATGTCCGAATTCCCCTCTCACGACTAATATGTACAATTGCGTACTTTAAAACACTCGACTTTGTACCATGCTTTACGACGAAATTTTAGGGATCATTGCTTATCACCAAACTATAAAAATCCCCATAACGAATTCCAAAAGGGAGCAAAAAATCTATAAAGTTTTGACACTTGAATATCAAAGTCCAAAAGTCCATGAAAATGCCGAATTTTACGGATCTTAAAAAATCTAGTCCCTGATTTCACGCACCCAAAACTCAAGGCTCAAGAGTTTTCCTTTTTCGATCAATCCGATCGATTAACGCATTCGATAAGCCTGATAAGAGCGATTATCGCACTTAGGCGCGTGAAGTATTAGGAGACTTCAATATTTTCTTTAGAAATTCCGAATTAAACAAATCAATCGATGTTTCAGGGAAAAATATTCCAAATTTAAAACATTTCATCGATTCCACAGAGGATTGATTTTTTTTTAAATTTAGTTCTAATTTTTAGGAGTGCTCATTTGGAAATGATTTTGAAATTTTGCAATTCGAAAATGACTCAGAAATCGAAATATTCGAGAAACGACTATCGAAAATGAGATATTTTATGTGGATTTCATTCTTCGAAAAAGTTGGATTTCTGAAAAAAATCAAGATATCTCGATGAATCGAATTATCGTTCAGACTTCAGGAACTTCTAGAATAGTTTCATCGTTTTATTCAGAGATTTTTTTTTTAAAAAATGAACTCTTTGTAAACAAAGAAAAACAACAGGCAATGTAAAAAATTGAAGGAAATGAAAGAAACATGTGACCTTTAAAAATGTAAGAAGATCATGTATTTTCCAAATAGATAAAAAAAAAAACATTTTCGATTTCTAAATCTTGTGTCCGTTTGAGAGAACATTTTTGGCTTCTCTGTATGTTGCAATGACGTGGACCCTGACGGCTTCAGGAGTAGATTCGTGCATCATTTCGTAATAGCTCAGGGGGAAATCTTTCTGCTGACCGCTCGATGGTACGGCTGCTGTTTGAGCATTTGCGGACTTCATTGCCTAAAATTATTTGTTTATTTACCTTTTCTATAGAACATTTGATACTATTTTTAAATTACGAACATTTTACAAAGAAGTTCCCTACAGAAAAGTCGATATATCTCTTCAAACTTGTTCAATTTTTTTTTTATATAAAATTTAAAATCTCTTGAAACATTTCTATGCCCTAGTAAAAATAATACTTTATCCATCGATTTTTTTTAATTCGAAAAAAATGTTCACCGCGATAAAGTCGTCTTTGTCGGAGTTTTGCGTCTGAGCGAGCTGCTTTTTGGTGGCGATTTTCCCGTTCAGCTGATCGATCAGCTTACTGACCGCGGCGCGATTTTTCGTCAGGCTTGATTTCTGAAAATTGAATCTTTTTACTGTTAAAAAAGTTATCTTTGATTTTTTACTTAGTTTGTTTTTATTTCAATAATAAAGGCTCAACTTTTCCTATTTTTATAGATTCATATTTTGTCTATAAATTTAAAAAATTACCTGAACTGAGCTTAGCTCTGTGGACTCGATATAGACATTTAGTTTAGTCAGATATGAGGTCATCTGAAATTTATTTTCCAAAAAGTATATTTAAAATAATTTTTCAACCTCATTCCTCCATCCTTCGAGCAATTCAGCGACTTGCGCAGGGGACATGGATTCCATTGTGTTTCGCAGCTTTTCCTGATCCTTCGGGTCGATTTTCAGGGCTTGGCAGGCGTAGTCCTGAATTTTTTAAATTGTAGATTATTTTTTATTTTAAACTATCTTTCATTTTATTATTTTTTCAAATTTTCATACCTGCATTCGAGTGACCGGCTGTTTGGGATACCCGACATGCAGCGAAAGCGACTCCAGACTCGATTCGTTTAGGAATTCCAACAGCAAGGTCAGGAGCTTTTCTGGAAAAAATCGAATTTTTGATAAGTTTCGGAAAATTGACATTCGAAGACATATTTTAAAGTCAATTCCATATCGAAGTGGTCACCAAATTTTACAAAACAAGAGTGACAAAATGCTAACGATTGCAAATTGAAGAAAAAGTTATTGATTATGTTTCGATCAGATTCAAATCGAGTTTCTATAGAAAAAAAATACAAAAGTACTTTATAATCAGCTGTTTCTTTTCTAGAAATTCGAAATTAAATTAAATTCTAAAAAATGAAAATTTCACCGCAATTCACGGAATTGAATTTGCCCATCAAGTGGAGGATGAGGACTTTCAAATCGTTCAGGAAAATGTCGGACGCGATTCGCGAATTGGTCATTTGCCTCCAGGCAGCCGACTCGAAGAACTCGACAAATGTCGGCGAGGGACGACTGCTTGATTGGATCGACTCCACAACGGCATGAAAATTGATCTTTTCTAATTTATTTTTATTTCGTTTAAAAAAATCGAAATTTTTAATTTGTTGTTTCTGATCAATCGAAATCCTAAGGAAGCTTTAATAATAAAATGCTTCAACAAATTCGAAACTCAACCGCAATTTTTCATTCTTTTGATTTTTAATATATTGACACTACTTTCAAAAATTTTGAAATTTAAAGGAAATTCTAATAAATTTGGTCGCCACTTCTCATGTTTTCAAAAACTCACCAAAATCTGTTTCCTCAAGTCGTTCGGACCGGTGATGATGCGCAAATTCGGATCGTCTTTCAGATGCTCTTTCAGGGATGTGAAAATCTGCAATAACCCTATTTAATTACTCGAGTTATCGCTCAATTAACGAGGTAATTAACCTAATTATCTCATAATAATTATCTTTAACTGACCAAAGTGGGCGTGTCGAAAATGTTGAACGCGTTCCCGTCGGTGCTAGAATATTCGCTCTCGTTCCCCATTCGGACGGCCATCTTCAGCGTCTGCTGAACAATCTGCTCGACGAGATCCGATTCACGCATTTTTAGCGACGAGAAAATAGCGAATAATCAGGAGAGAAGTGCAAAAATTCGAAAGAAAACGAGAAATTTCTAGGAGAAAGTGGTGCAACTTGAAGAAATATGCAAGTTTTCCCGTGGTTTTGATGAGTCAGTTGGACCAATCTGAGCAAGAAAATCAATAGAAAGCTTGCAAAATCACGAAAAAGTCGATAAAAAATAAAATAAATGACTAAAATTGATCAGAAATTCAAGCACTTGTTAGTCGATATTCAAGAAACGCGTAATGGATTTATTCAAAGTCGAACAATTCATGTGAACTTTTAAAATCTTCAAAATCAATAGTTTTCTAAAATTGGAAATAAAATCGAATCTGTACATTGGCAAGTAGTGGGCATAGATCTTCAGAAAAACACCTATTTGAAACAAGATAAAAATTAAAAGTTTAATTTCGGCTCTTCGAAATACGAAATGTCTGAGAAGGGGTAGGCTTGCATTTGAAGATAAAGTTGAGAGGTATACGGTAGTTGGATGCTTTGGTAATTCTGGTAGAGATTTGAATAGTCGTCGTTTGACGTTGTGTGATTCGGAATCTCATTGACGTCGTCAGATTCTGGAGACTCGACGTCGTCCACGTCTTCTGAGTCCATGTCCTGCTCGGAACTGCCGTCAGATGAATTTATCCCCGAGCATCGCTTTAATTCTTCATCCGCTCGTTCAGTGTAGCGGTTCTTGGTCTGAAGTTGAGTTTTTTAAAGGGTATTAATTTGTCTACATTTTACATTGTGATGATTTTTGTCGGAGGTATGCTAAACCTAAACATCTTTTTATGAAAGGTCTAATTTTCAAAAACATCAATCTTTATATTTCTTTCGATCATCGTTCTGTCGATTCGTGAAAATTTGAATCAAGAATCATTTTTTCCTGAAGCATGATAAAAATATACCTGAATTTCCTCTTCAGCTACGTTAGCAAAGTCGTCAATGCTCAGAGGTCGGACGTATGTAAAGTGATCGATCTAAAAAATGGGTAAATTTCTAAAAAAAATTACGCACTTACCATTCTGCCTTCTAACACTGCATTTAGATGTTGAATGTAGCGGTGAGCAATTCTCAGAGTCTTAATCTTAGGTAGCCTTCCATGTCTAGGTATATGGGGTAATTTGCTGAAAATCGAACTTCTGGGAAAAGTCGAGGAAAAAGTCTTACGCTTGAAGATTCTTGAAAGCGGTATTAAGTTCATCATTTCTTCGCTTCTCTTTGACAGAACTCTTCTTCTTCTTAATCGCTTTCCTGTCGATTTCTTGGAGAGAAGAAGATAGATTAGGCAAATTGATAGACGATTTGTTCGAAGGTAGCATAATGCCTGAAAATTTCATTAATTAGAAAAAAAGATTACGGTAGCAGTAATAAATTGCATTGAACGTGTTTAGAGCGAATGAAAAACAATAGGGTTGCCCCAATCCATATAAGGGTCGAGACATAAACTATAAATCTAGAGGGGAGAGGAGCCTAGAGACAGACTTTACCCAAACTTGGTCAAAAGGGTCAGGGTGCTTATAAATAACTAAACTCCGCCCAGTTCAAGCCTAAGAATTAAAAGCAGTTAAAAGTTCAGATAGAAGTTCTAAAAATAAAATTTCATATATCCTGAAATTTACGAGATCTAAATAATTCTAAATTTTTAGGAAGACATCATAAGGCTAAGAAAAAAACTTAAGATTCCATATAATCTAAAATTTATATGATCTAAAAACTATTGAGGTGACTTGACATAGCGCAACAAATGGGGTAAATCGCAATAAACTCGGTGCATCTTTTATCTCAGCTCAATAGCCCAATCGACTTCTGGCTTGAGGGACACAAAAGGATATATCAGGGATATCATATAGCCATTGCAACTTTAGCAGGAAGAAATATATAAGACCATAAAATGAGCAGATATAAAGAAAGAATTGCCGCATTTCCAGAAGCATTATATGGCGAGTGTCCTAGTTTGGCGGAATTTTTTGTCTTTTAAAAGGGAGGCTTGTGTAAATTTCCAAATACTTATTAGAAATAATATAAGGTCATGGGCTTCTAAAGAATATAATAGAAGAGTGCCTAGAATTTATGAGTAACAGCTGACAGAAGAGAGCTGATAATCTCGAAGATAGAGATCCAAAGAAAAAGAACTCGATTGCATAATACAGTAAGGACGAGCCGAATCGCGTTATGCTAACAAAAACGCACCGGAAAATGAGCGCCGAAAGAAATGAAAGGAAGACCGTAGTTTTACACTGCGTAAACAAGAAGATTACCTTACTTTATTTTTACTATAACTTTGATCTAGATATTATCGTGAGTTTTAGAAATAATTCTAGTCATTATTTGTAAGTGTTAAAATAATTTAAAGTCATACTATAGGAATTTTCGACGTTATAGCTTTTAGTTAAATGAAGGATGTTCAATCTGACAAAAAATCGAATGGCTTTTTAGATTTTGCTGAAGCATAGAGTAAAATAAATCGTGAGAATATATTTTCTTCCACCAATATTAAAGAACTCGATGTATCAAACAAGTTTACCTAAAAGGGTGAAAGAAAGCGAGAGTTTGCGTAATACCGAGCAAGTATTTGACATCCTTTTATGCTCATAAAGAGATCAAAAATATCGGATAATCCAATTATGATTGAATAATTTCGAGTGATTGCGTTATAAGTTCGTGGGAAAATGATAGATTTTTTTTGGAAAGACATGAACATTTTTCATTTTCTACAACATTGGTCATTCGAGCAAAGATAATTGAATTAAGCAAATCTTGAAATTTCACGAAAGATAAAATTTGAAAAATCAGCATAAAGTCTAAAAAGGCTAGGGTTACGGTACTTGACTCCTAAGCACTAAAGCTAGTGTATATCCGATAGTCCAAGCATACTCGGCAGCAGTAATAAACTTGGAATGAACAAGAAATCGAATATGACAGGGAGAAAGAGAGGCTCTAGGGAATGATCCACCTCGAATAGACATCCATCCAGATATTGAGGGACATAAGCTACCAGATATCCCTTCTCTAAATCCCCTTTTATAAACGGGGTTACCTAATTTGATAGCATTTGTCAATTTACAACTCTTATGGTATGATTTACACCTGTTTTCGCACGGTATTGGCACTTTTATTGATCCAGTCTAGTTTTTAACACTGATATCTTACATAACCAAACTTTATCCGAGTTTAATAAATAGTTTGAATCGAAACTATAAAAATTCGAAAGGCTGACCTAAGCGGAGCAAATAGGATGTCTGGTAGCCTTTAGACATTCCTCACTATGCGGGATGTCTTTGAAAGGGATGAGTATATTGAGGATAACCCTATCTCTCTAAAAAGATATGAAGTTACGGATTAATCAAAATAATTTCTTATAGGCTAACGAAAATATTTTCAAGCCCCTCAGTTCTACGGAGGACGATCGTCAGAAATCCTTTGCGATCTACCCCCAGTATATTTTCCTTAACAAATTTCTCTCCTAGCCTGTAATTAACCAAACTTTTCCTCGGTGCAACCTAGTATAATACCTACCCAGCATATTGGGTCATGGGCCCATTGAAAGGCCATGACCCAATATGATGAGTATGAATTCGTTAGTGCGACCTACTCCTTGTAGTTGATTTTCGTTTGACGAAAGCGCTTCCTAGGCCTGAGCTTCCTTAAAAATTCCCTGAATATTAAATTTGTAACCTTTACACAAATTTCCACTCATCTTTTGCAGAGGGGTATTCCAGTATGATGCTAGATGAAATTGATAGTCTTGGGAAAATTTTAGTTTTAATTATTTTCAGACTTTCTTTCATTATTCAATTTCGATAAGACCTTCCTCAAATATTCTAGATTTGAACGGTCATATTTTTTTTTAGAAAATAGCCTATTAATCTGGGAAAAGCTATTTTTATCTCAACTTTATGGTTTGCACTATTTTGAACGTTTTATTGGAAAATAGACGTGGCTAGTTTGTGTTAAGGACGAACACCGCAAACTCGTAAACGTTTTTTGCAGATGAAAATTGAAAATTGGTTTTACGGATTCCGAGCCAAAATTCTAAACCCGATGATTCCATTAGCGCCTTCATTGTACTTTCAAATTTTTGGCAATTTAAAATTTTCATATTTTGACTCGTATGGCAGGTAAGCAGAACAGACAACGATTTCACAAGGCTTTTAAAAATTTTCTTACATTTTTAAGAATACAGCCTGAAAACAAGCTGACCTAATTTTTCAATGTACGAAAATGCTCGTGTAGATAATACATTCCTAAGGCGTTCAATCGAGCTTATTTTCTCGCCTTCAAAAAGTCCCTTGGGGTCCCGAATGATGTCCATTTATGGGAATTATTGGCTCATTCAAATTGTCACCCAGCCGTTTTTCAGGGCATATGAAATAACGTGTAATGAGATGAGCATATGTTCCAGAATGATCACCCCAATTTTGCCTGCTTATCTAATTTTCTGGCTCTATCTATTATGCTCTTTTATCGCTATGACATCGATCACTACTATTTTCAAGTTTATGTATCTTTTTTCGAATATTCGATTTTTTCTAAACGAAACACCCATAAGTGGTCATTTTAGACAAAAATTTGGGTAGCTTGGTTAATGCTTTGTTATTTTGAACAAGTATTTTTAGGTTTTATTTCACTTGAAATTCTATTTTGAAGCAAAAAATGATCTCATTCAAACTATCGTCATGATTTCAACATCTACCCCACAAATAAATATCATCTTGTCTGAGTGTCTAAATCAAAATTCGTACTAGTCATTTTCGAGAAGCAATATACGCCCTGTTTTAGCCGCTAAAATTGACCTTCTAAGTGGGTGCGAAATGGATGAAATGAGAATTTTGGAGGTCCTCTCTGCGAAAATCTCGTAAAATTTCAACGACCACAAAAAGCGTCGAGATTTCCGGTTAAAATATATGGTTATTGGTATTTTTGGCAGAGATTTTGTCACATGATGAGGGATGGGTGTTGAAAAACAGACTGAAGATAAATTGGGATGCCCTAAAGCTCGTGATATGGATAAATCATGTATATTGGCTTTTTAAACGATGAAAAAGATGAGCATTTTGGACGATTACAACAATATTAGCCGATGCGTCATAGATCAAAACGCCTACTGGCAAATTTCGCACTTATCTGAGAAAATTTCGAATATTGTGTGTGAAATTTCCTTATGGGGGCGTGACCTGAGATCTTATAAATTCAAAGACCTGGAGTCTAACCACCGTAATTACCGACATTCGTAAAGTCCTCTAGGATTTTTTTAGCAATTATTTATTTCAGCCTAGAATAGTTTATTTCCCCCGTATATCCCCTATTATTATCTGATCATGAAAATTCATTTGTTTAGCCAACTTACAAAGAGTATTGGGATTCTATGTGATGTTTTCACCATTAGCTCATTTCTACGCAATAACAACAAGGTTATGCGCTTCCTCGTATTTTATGGGAGCCGTCATATTGGCATCAAAATTCGTTTGTTGCATATTTTTGCGTACCCTAACCAAGCCATAGGTTATTATTTTGTTCGGTTTACTCAAATTTCCCGAATTTCATCAGCTCGTATTGCGTTTGCTTGCCATGACTTTTGTCTGAGTTTGTAAAACCAGAAAAGAGTTTAGGATGACAATGTTTTTTTTTTACCAAACTTGTGAAATCATATAATTTATTAGGTTTCACGCGAGCCTTTATCATTCTTTAGTCTTTCTTATTTTATCATTACAGCTATACGAATTCAAAATCTTATTTCCTATCAAAATTATCCGAAGATTTCTTCATCTCCTGAATTTAAAACATACCATACAACACTTGTGCGCGATATCTTAGTCGGTTTTGATTTCCCATCTTTTGTCACGCGTTTAGAGATGGCTATTTGCAACATTTTTCCGCCACCAAAAATCTCATCTCCGGTCCTTTAAATTTATCCGCAATAAGGAACGAGATAAATATATCCGAAAATTTGTCACGATTTTGGGTCAAAAAGCGGCTTCGTCAAATCTGGAGGGATTTCGATAAATTCCGGGCTATCCTCTCAGAAAATCGCAAACATTTTTCCGTTCACAAGTTGCCTAATTTTATCGCCTGCAGCTTCCCTATGTATCAAATCATTTTTATCGGAAAACTATTTTATCTCATACTAAAAGATGTCCTTCTAATCCCAGATTTGATATATCCCTCAAAAATGGGCTAGCCCGTCAAAAATCGGGATCCTAATTGGGGGACGCAGGGCCTTGGGCCATTCCGAAACCCATCCTACTCCTTTTCAGGCTTGACTAAACATGAAGCAATTTGCTCTCGGTGTCTATGTACTTTATCCAATTATGGACCTGATTTTTCTCATGAATAACAAGTATTTCGTTCTCTTTAAAGACGATGATTTTGCCGGTTATTAAATTACCTCCTACCCCCATCAGGTTTCCATTATAAGATAGCTGATATCATTCAGTCATTATTTTTTTAGAAAAAAAACACATTTTTTCACAGAAATGATGTTGCGATATTTTGAATTACATCAAACTTGAGATACTTATGTATGAGCTAAACCCGCGTACATTTTCCCACACGGCATATTAATTTCTAAATCTTTGTAAGTGGGTAATTATCAATTTTTCCCTAGCTATTCGCATGATTAGTGTGAGAATTTAAGAAAATATCGCCTATGTTTGAATATTCGTCCAAAAATTTCTTCAAGCCCTGAAATTGCACAATTTTGTGGCTTGTTTTGCAAGCGTAGGTTCATACCTATATTTTGCTCGGAAATTCATTGAAATTTGACGTAATGACTGCCTATAGCTAACTGGAAGTACATGTGATTTATAACGTCTTTCAAAACCGAGCTAATTTATTCCCTGATGGCCGAAAATCTCGAATTTTTCGGTGATTTTTTCTTGTGAAGTCGCAATTTTCATATGAAAGCCCCGAAACTTCATTCAGGAAAGCTTTATTGAAAGTCAACTAAAGTTTCCTAGAACCTTAGTGATCATAAAAGGGGATTTTATTATCTACGGCCTACTTGCCGAAAACTTAGAGGCTCAATTTGAATGATTAAATCGTGTGATTTAAGTTCATACTAGCATATGACGTTTAGAATGTTTACATATTTTTTCAAAATAAAGTGAATACTTAAAATTGTTTAAGATGATGTAAGGCGAAAATTTTCCCATATTTTTCACAAATCCTCCCTCAAAAACCTATTCATTGGATTCATTATGAGTCGTTGTTTTGACTCGGTCTTTTTTCCATTTTTGCATGTACTAAACCAAGAATAAATCATCAGCCCCCTCTCTTCGGGGTGAAAATCCTTGATTTTAACGCGAAAATCTTAGGCATAAATGATTCTACTTAGGTCGAGAAATTTGCAGCAAGTTTTGTTAAATTTTGCAGAGTCTTTAGGATTTTCCCACGATTTGACATTTTTTACTTTTTATTCAGTCCATAAAATTAGGGGAACTCTCAGGAAGCTAACTAAACTAAATAAATTTAACGGACAACTAATAAAAGTAGTACAACAAAAATCGATAAAAATATCATCATAGATGGATTTTCTTAGCTGAAAAATTTGGTTCCCAACATTCCGCTACCAAATCCCTATACTCTGTTGGTAAGCTGTTACTTTCTAAGTTGACCGAAATATACATATTCGCAGCACTACGATACTACTCCTATGAATTGCCGATTTAACATCATCGTTGGTTTATATGTCCAGACTAAACCATTAAAACTGGACTTTTTCTATGTTTTCCGGACTTGCAATATTTTCGAACCATCTAAAGAAAAATGCTACTAGGTGGTCCTAAAATGTCATTTTTATCGATATTAACATGTCTGGTAAAAATCTGATAAGTAAGATGGAATATTTTGTGCTTTTTTGTAAATTCATGTTTCACCAAAGGAAATTACAATATTTTCAAGTTTTTTTCGAAACCCCTTTTCATATTCCTTATCCAAGCACATTTTCTAACGAGTAGGCGTGGTCAGGATTGAGCTAGACTCCGCCCACCACTCTATGTTTTCCTTCCAAAGGTCATTTCATTCAGATCCTCTCAGATTCGTTTCAACTTAAACCATTTAAATTTCATGTTCGATTTTCAGAGTATAAATTATTCATCAAATTCGTCTAAAGTCAATCCTATCGCTAGGCAATGGTTTTATCCACAGTTTTTCATAGCTAAAAGGGAGAAAATTACCATAAAATGCCACAGATACAATATTTCATCGGAAAATCTTGTGAAAATATCATAATTTCTAAATTTTCCAGGATTTTTGAAAATTTTCTAGATTAGCCGGAGATTTTAGATCATATAAATTCTATAGGATGACATAGAATTTCGCGCGGATATAATGAAAAATACGACGCAACGACGAAACTTGTCATTTTCAGCCATCATAAATGGGTTTTTAATCGCATAATTTTCACAAGACCTTGCAAAATCAGTATATAGGTTAGTCGACCAAAAATTCTCTGGGTTTTCTCAAAACCTATCCAATTTTTCCTATCTTCTTATAACTTCTGGTAGATATTGAGAGAATTTCTATGTTCTAAGTTTTAGCATACTTTAAGATAGGCTTACTTAACCGATGTTATGAATCGCGAGGTGTCTTAAATTCTCAAAATTAAAATATTACAACTACTCCGAACTCGTATGATGTAAAATTCTGTTACAGTGCACTTGACTTTTAATATCTCGGAGCGTTGCTTATTTTACAACACTGATCACTATAAGTTTGATAGTCTCTGGGGATCCCCATTTTTCGATTAGAGCTGAATTTCCCCCACATACGAAGGAAATTATCGCCGTCGGAACATCCCTTCGCGTAAATATTATTATCTATTTTGCGCATCGACTATATCTTCTGTTCTAACTAAAACCCAAATAAGACAGTGATGACTCAAAATACCTTCAGTCCAAAAGGGATCCAAATTAATCTAAGGTCAATAATCTTAAACTAAAGAAATGTGTGTATTTCTTTTTACTTACAATGCATAGCATCATTGTTTACATAAAGTGGAATAACGCCGATGAAAAATTCACGACTTTTAATAGCCAATGAAATTTTCGAGTTTTTCAAAGAACTATGACAACATTTTTGGGGCTATTTTAGTCTATTCTAGAAATGCCAATTTTGACCGAATATTTTAAGTCTTTAGAAAATGCGACTCCTCTTTGAACGTTGACGAAATTTTTCGCTATCACCCTCGCGTTTTCAGGCTCAATGTTGTGTTTTAGCCGGAAAATTTCGAATGAATTTTTCATCGTCGTCCGCCTCTGATTAGTTGCAATGTGTGCGTTCAAGTTTGAAAATATTGAATGTGTTTTGGGGGAGAATTTTGCGGAATGATTAACGAGATTTGCTCAAAAGATGAATTTTTAGGTTAGCATGCACCCGAAATTTCGATTTTACCTTTTATCTAACTAAAATTCGTCAAAAGTCATCTTAAATTTGATTTTCCACAAGTCTAATCGTTGACATTTGACCTTAGAAATTGCTGGACTTTCTTCTTTACAAAATATTTTATTTTTCTAAAAATCGATATAGGTCTTCCATATTTTGACGGATTAATGTTGAAGGATAGGCTATAAAAATAGCAAAATCCGATCAAGATATTCATATTTCCAATCTTCGAAATTCGCAATTTTGGCTTCAGGGAAGGGCAGTTCAGAGAGCTCTCCAAAGAAAATTGAAGTCAAGAAAAGATGCTAGAATTGGCAGATAGATAGGAAGGCATTTTGTAATTAGAAAAAAAAACGTGGTAAAAGCGCATTTTTCAAAATCAGGATATTTTTCCTCGTTCCGCGAAGATTCTACTCTCGGTCTTTGTTTTCTTCCAAAACAAGTCTTTGATCAAGAGTCCATGATTTTCGTAGCATCTTTGATGCAATTCGTCCATTTTCTCTAACATTATCAACTTATAAATTCAACTCAATCTTTTGTCCATTTAAAATCTTATATTCGATTATTTATTATTTTAATTTAATCGATTCTTATCGCATTATTTATTGGCGATTAAAAACCAGCATACTTGTTTGCAGATACAGTTAGCAGCAATGCAACAGTTGATGGCTGGTCTGCTCTGTTCTCTACTGGTGTCCCTCGCTCTCTCGCAGAGCCAAGATAATGACGACAACGCCGTTCTGATAGCTGATGAGGTGATTTTTACCTAATTTAAATATTTTAGGTAAATTCGAAGGGATAGTTTCAAGAAATTTTTAAAAAAGCAGAAGCGCTTAGAGCCAACGTAGTCATGTGGCAAGACCGTTCGTGATTCGTGTATTGACGATCCGTTTTTTTTTACTTTCAAATTTTCAAATGTTGCAAAACAGTCCATTTTATTCGAATTTTGAATCGCTGATAAGCGAGTAAAGCAGGTCAACAATTTTCATAATTAAATCCTTTCATCAACCAAGATTTTCGATCAGAAACTTCGCCTCCTCAAATTATTGACGAATTTATGCTCCCTAAAAGCGTCTAGGACCGGCCCATTTATTATGGCCTAAATGCCAAACGGTTGCCCGGAAATCCCAGTCTTTCACAAAAAAGCATAATTTTCCCAAGATCGTCATTGTTTTCGAAAAATTCAGAGGGGATAATTATTTATATTCGATTCTCACTCGAGAGCAAAATGATTTTCTTCAAAATTTGTGGCGAATTTTTCAGTCCGCTTGGCTACGAATTTTTTCGGGGAGCAGATTTTATGAAAAATTTATCGCGAAAAATGCGCTTCGCACTTCCCTATGAAATTCACAGTGAGGTTAAAAAGAAAGTGTTCGACGACGACTTTTTGATGTCATTTAAATAAATTGGCCAAATCCAATGAAAATTTGAGAATTGTCCAAAAGATGCTAAATTTAAAATTTTAGATATCAAACCAACCCCAAGATACTGCAGCTGAGACTACACTCGATAAACGATCACCTAGGTATACTTTTAAATATTTGAAAAAATTATTTTTAATTTTTAATTTAGTGCAAAATGGATGAGATTTGGAAAACGGAGTCCCTCGGCGAAATGGATGCGTTTTGGAAAGCGATCACCTTCCGCCAAGTGGATGAGGTAAAAATCCCGTTTTTAAAACAGTCTTTAGATTTAAAGATGCATTAACTTCAAACTGTTCATCCATAATATTCAAGAGAAATCTAACTTTTATACATTTTTCTTTGAAACTTATCAAATTTTAAATTTTTTTCTTCAAATAGTTTTAAATTTTGCATCTTTACAAGAAGATATATGGACTTACACATATAAAATAGTAGAAACTTTCGATTTTCTTTAAACCTATCATTTTCCTAAATTTAGGTTCGGCAAGCGAAGTGACGGCGTCTCAAATTTCTACGAGATGGAATATTAACCTCTCCATCGCGAAGCCTAGATTTTCCAATTCCCAGATCCCCACTTCCAGGCACTTTCTGATACGACTATTCAGCAGCACACCAGCCAAAAACCTCTCAAACCCGGTAGCCATTTCGTCAAAAATCGAGACTTTTGACTGATATTCGAGCCATCTTTGGGTCCTATCCTTCAACGTTGGGAGTTCAGGCATGCATAATTCAATATAGCCTGGTATATTGGATCATTTGGTTCAATAGACTGTTAAATATTCTGCACAAGAATATAAATATTTGAAATTACGCAGGCCTGAAATTCCCAATAGAATTGATTTGTTTTTAACCTTAGTCAAAAGTCTCGATTTCAAAAGCTCGATTATGTGATGATCGTCAGTTGTGAATTTGCGTTGTTTTTTTTTTATTTATCTTATCGTTTTTAACATCTTTTTGTGTGTCTCTCTCACTTCACAGCACCCTCTCGCAGTCTCTCTCGTAAATATTGATTAGCATCGAGAAATCCGAAATATTTTGATCTCAACTTTCCTTAGGATAAGTCGAAATGTTTGGATTTTCGCAAATTTAATAAAGCTCTAGTTTATTTCAAATGCCTCGTCGTCATGATGTATTTTTACAAAAATTTTTACTTTTAATAAATGTTATTCCTTGTTGTATATGCATTGGGTGAACGATTATTTTCCACAAATAATAAATCATTTTATTAATAAAATAAAATAAATTTAAAATTTTAGTTTAGCTGTTTAAACACTTATGACGCTAGAACGTAGCCTAAAGTATTTTCTTGCCGAAGGTAAAAAGGACACATATCGATAGTTTTGGTCTGGACTCTTTTCTCTCCGCTCTTTCTTCTATTCTCCAAAAAGATAAACAACTTTTTTCAAATATTTTGTCTTTTCCAAATATTTTTACATTTAAACACATTTTAGAAGCCGAAATGGGGCTTATCGGTGAAATAATTCAATCGACTTACGTTCGGTGCCAGCAAATTTTATGGACGACCTTAACTATCTTCAAGTTGGCTTTCGATCGATTGCGATATGGCGGATCGAGTGGGATTAGGTACGAAAAACCGAGGTGCTTGGAGGGATGGCAGGAGAGCTATATTATGTTGTCGGTAAGGAAAACTCGAAATTTTAACGAATTCCAGAAATTAAGTTTAAAAATTCATGATTTTCAAGTATGCTTTTCATTATTCATAGGGCTATTTGGAAACCTCAAACCCCCAAGCCATGCGAAATAGGGCGAGGGATGATAGGGAAAACGATTAATTTCTTACACTATTTCGCATCGCTTGAAGTTTCCAAGTTGCCAATTCATAGTCAGAAGCTGGATCATTATACTGATTCTACGGGTGATTCGTAGTTGTTTATTAAAAGATTTAGCAAGTCCAACTACACTACGTCGAAACGGGGCCCAAGGATGGTCCACTAATGCTGTTCATACATGGTTTTCCAGAGTTCTGGTACTCTTGGAGATTTCAATTGAAACATTTTGCTGATAAATATCGGTATTTTCAATGTTTTTTCCTTAAAAATTCATTTTTTCACTAGATGCATCGCAATTGATCAAAGAGGATATAACTTGTCGGACAAGCCTAAGGATATGATGGATTACCGGACGGATTTTATGGTTAACGATGTGAAAGATGTCATCGAGAGACTCGGTATGTGTGCATATGTGTTCAGACCTAGGGAGCACTTTCGTCGAGCGAAGAAAATATACCTTAGGAATAAAAATTTCCGCTGCATCTAATAATAGTGTTGAATACGTATAACCTAATTTCAGGCTACAAAAAGGCGATTCTCGTCTCTCATGACTGGGGTGGTATCGTCGCTTGGAGGGTATAAAATCTAAAATTTAAAAATCACCAAGTTGTTTTCTCCCAGGTAGCCTTTATCTACCCTGAGTTAGTCGATAAAATGATCGTTCTGAACTGTCCCCATCCCGCTGGGTTTCGGGAAATCATGGTTAATTTCTCCAAGCAGAGATTGAATAGCTGGTTAGTTCATTGAAAATTAATGTGTTCAAAAACTTCAAAGTTGACGATTCTTTGGCCTCGTATCTGTTGTTTTCAACTAAAAACTCTAATTTTTACCTAATCACCCAAAAACACATTCAGGTACATATACATGTTCCGAACTCCTTACATTCCTGAAGCTGCTATGCGTGCTCAGGACTACAAAATGCTCGAGAGCTCGTTTCGAGGGAAGAAGGGAGGACTGAAGAATCCGAAGAACTTCACCGATGAAGACCTCCAAGCTTGGAAGCATGTGTTTTCACAGGAAGGTGGGGAGATTGAAATTCATCACTCTACTCTATTATGCTCAAACTAAAGACATGAAATCACAAAACTGTTATGGCTAATGGCCGATAGTTTAGACGGAATAAACAATGCACAAATTCGAATATGCAATCTGTGCATTGCGTATTACAAAATAGACGTCAAAGTCGTTACTCAAATCGATGAAATGTCGTTTATTCGTCTGCTAACAACGCAATAGTTTTCATGCGTTAAGTTTGTGTCCCTTCTATTTTATATCAAGTAATCGGTCATTGGCGCTATTTTAGGAGCCCTTACCCCTCCGATCAACTACTATAGATGCTTGTGGCACTCCCCCTTGCCTAAAAGGAGCGAGACTTACATCAACGCCAAGACCTTGATCATCTGGGGAACTGAAGATCCGTTCTTGATTCCCGAATGTGCGGAGTATAGTGCGAAGGTAATAATCAGTTGTATAATTTTGAAAAGTTGGCAAGTTACAAGATTTTGCACGGATTAGTAAAGAAAATAGTTAGGGACAACAATGTTGTGGGCATCTCAAGTGAACATGTGCAATAAGATAAAATTATACCATTTTAGTACTGCCACGACGTGCAAGTAGTCAAAATCGAAGGAGCTTCACATTGGGTTATGCAGGACGAGCCTGAAAAGGTTAACAAGGCCATGAGGGATTTCCTCGAAAGCAATGATCCTCAACCAAACAGCGAGGCAGTAGTGCCGGAGTCAGAAAGAGGCATGACAACCCAGAGATCCGAGTCGAATTCGAAATTGTAAATGTTATCAAACCACTCTAACAAGTTATTAGATTCAGTCCAGATCTAGGGAGCACTTTCGTCAGCCGAAGATAAGCTAGAGAAGGTAGATCGCACGAGCGAATTCGTAGTTATACTGCCAGATCGCACTGGTGAAAATTTTGGTTAATTACAGACTAGAGAAAACATTGTCAAAAATATATATTGAGAGTAGGCCGCAAGGGGCTTCTGACGACCGTCCTCCCTAGGTTTGGATGCAGTTAGTTTATAACAATTCTAAAATTTTGTCGATATATACGTAGTAAAACTTTATTCAAAGTCACAATTTTGCAGTTTTTGATAAGAAAGTTTCTTCAACGTGAACCCGTACATTTCAATTCATAAATCGGCACGCACACTCTCTCTATGTACAGAAAAATCTATCATCTAATATGTTTACAGAGAATTCCAACTCTTTGAATATTTGTTAAAGCTCCTAGATCTAGTGAGAAAATATAAAATTGAGAAGAGAAATGAACACTTTTGAACTGATATGTAGAATATCGTGTCAACAAGGAGTAGTTGTAGTTCATAGATTAAAATGAGCTAAATTTTTCGTAATTTGGAAATAAGTGAAGGTTAGTTTAGAAGAACGTAAGTTTAGTTAATCGAGAATATTTTACGGAAAGATAGGCCTATGCAACCTTGCTTCAAGATTTTAGTATAAAAGCAGTCATTTCTAAATTGTCTATAATCGTTTGAAAGAAACGCCTTGATGATTTCCTGTCGATGAGTTTAGAAGACTTCGGAAATGTTATTGAGATGACGCTCGATTTCTTCGAAGAAGTACCAAATGCAGAACGCGATCAGAAAGACGAATATCGTGCAGATTATCAATATCGCGAATATCGTCCTGAAACGATGATTTTCTATTCGACTTCTCAATAATTACGAATAAATCAGTATAAAATGTCCATTCGATTCAGGATAAAAATAGAAGTTGAAACGCATTGAAAAGTTGGGAACAAAATGAAAGCTCAGCTAATGCAAAAATCAATTCCAAACCTCGTCTCATTTTCGCGTTCCAATCTTTGCATTTCCTTCATTGGGATAGACAGTGGTCGGACGTTCTCGAAATTCGGTAAGCCTCGGGATCTGGTGTGCCTGAAAAGTATCAATTATTAACAACGAAACAAATTTTACGTTTAAAAAATTGAGGTTCAATTTCACACAATTTATGAATACTGGTAGATTTTCATCGTCGCTTTTAAGAAATTTGACGTATTCAACAAACTTAAAGTGAAATGCTCTCACGGTTTGCGAATATTGAAATGGCAGATTTACACGAATTAATAGAAAATATAGCGAATAGTATAAAGTCAAGATAAAATACCCCTAGGCAAGGTCTGGTAGTCGAAGTTATTCGCCCAGGAAAGAAAGTAAATGTCAAAGTCAAAGTCAGACGCGCGCCGCGCCAGTCAGTCAACCCACAAGCACTTGAGAATGAAGTGACCGTAATTGGCCATTCGGTGAAATGAATGAACGGATGACCATTTTGAATGGGAAAAGATACACAGAAATACGAGTTTTCGAGTAGAGTAAAGACAAGTAGAAGTTAGATTTACTTGATTTATGCATGACTTATGCAAAATGAAGCATAGATTTTCCAGAAGAAAATGGAAAATAGACTATTTTGATTAAGAACAAAAACTAATGATTTTGATGAATGAATATAGCATTAAATTACGTAAGAAATAAATAATATTTTAAAACTGCAATCTTACAAATGACAAATTTAAAAAACTATTGCAAATTGAGCGAATTCTAGCACGAAATCCTAGTCCCAGTTTGTTGACTTTTCAAGTGTCACGGCGTCCGATAATTGGCTTATTACCTAATCTACCTGTTCCACCCTCATAGCTGTGAAATTTCTAAAGTCTAGTGGCCTTGAAATGAAAAAAGATTAATGAAATCTAAATTTCTCAATTTTGATTGATAAATTCTTAGGAGTAATTTAATTTGCTTTCAAAAACTTGAGAACAAAGTACCTAAAGCTACCGCAACATGGACACGAAAACACATCAAAGAGGATAAATGAGTCAGATATGATAGACGGATTTTTATAGAGATAGACCCAAGCTTCATCATATCTTAGACTTAAAAAAGCGTGCGCGCGAAAACTTGTTAAATCTTCTGGAATATTAATGTCTTCCAAAGATAACAATGCGAAAATTATTAATGAAAGACGACCATTGCAAGATTTTTTTCAAGCTATAAACCTTCTAAATTTTTCTATATTTTAATTAAAATCAAGTTCAACCGATCAAAAATCCAATTTCATTGCGTAACGATTAAAATTACGCTTCTCGTTCTAGAAAACTTTCGCGAATAATGAAGCTCGAATAGTAAAGAAAATATAATTGGTTTTAGCGACCGAACTGGCTAACCTAACTTTGAAATAAGAAATGGGACAGGCTAAAGTAATTATAAGTCGAAGCTTCATTAAAACCCTTTAGCACAATAAAGAATGTAAGTCGAGATTGTGTAAGGCAAGGGTAAGTAAAGAATAAGAGATTCTAGAAAACCTGAAGACTATTCTATCAGATGAGTGAATTAATCAGTGTTATCATAGGTTATATAGGAAGACTAACTAATATAAATGTCATACACAATGTGAGTGATTCATCATGGTGGGAATGCAAGATAATAGGGGTTAAACTGCCGGGGTTAAGTCGCATTATCATTCATAAATATTGTTGTTGACTATTATATAGCTTTTGCTTATGCTGGTACAGATAAAGTACAGGGTGTAAATCAAGAGGATTGAATATAGACCGGGACTAGCCGAGATTCTTATCGAGATTGAATGGTGTAACGACGAATAGGTTAGTCGCGGATGGTTTAATCTTTGTTTGTGAAATTGTAGGGGGTGTTGCCCAGATACACGCGATACTTTAACCACGAGAACAAAAACGCCAATATAAAGAACGACTTGATCAAGATAAGATATTCTAGCAAAAAAAGCTCAGAAGAACGTCCAATCTTGATTACCGAATAGATACATCTGTAAAAGTGGGTCTAAAGTTGCTTGCATTGCTATAAAAATTTAAAAAAAACGCAAGGAATTCAAATACTGATCAGGTACAGCTACAAGAACTGACTAAAGATGGAGAGAACGATTGGAGAAGAATGGAAGAATCCTAGTCGGAAAAGTGAAGCTTTACAGAGATACCATCCTAGCTAGGTCTTGTTTATCCTCGATGAGAGGTATGTAATTGTTCTCCAAAGGCAGTTGATTAAGCATGACGTCTTCTCACAAATGGCCTAGGCGAATTATCACGAAGAATGATGGAAATAATACAGGAACAGTGCGACCGGATGGAAGAGGCCTCATTTAAGATAGGAATAAAAATGCTTTTCATCTACAAGTTCGAAAGATCGGTGTCAACGATTTTTTTCTTGCAAACTACAAACTTTTTATAAACAAAGATAAGATCAGCGAAAATCATCTAGTTTCAGTTTCGAAATGTGTCAAAAGTCTATTCCTATCCAAGAAAAATTATTACAGCATCAAAGAATCCTATCTATTCAGAACTTATAGAAATTCCAGACAAAAATGGTAGAGAAATTTAATAATCAAGCATAAATCATCTATGGAATGCCATTAATTAAAGCCAAGCTCGAGTGTTTTAGGTATGAGACGGTATATGGATCGTCACCAAGCCTATCTTCTAAACCCATCTGACATCTTAGCTGATGCATCTTTGCAACAGGGATAAAGGATAGATTTCCCAGATCTTCTAGCTAAGAGAGCGACTTGCCAAAGGGTAGCATTATTTCGGAGGGGAATAGCATTTCCCCAAAAGGGAGTGAGGATGACGCGTGAACGAGATCTTGCTAATGAAATCAAAAGCAGATGGACGAAAACCGCACGCACGCGCACGCAGACGGTCATAAAAGATAAGTTTTACTGGGATAGGTAGAAAATTATGATGAGTTAAGATAGCTCGAACTAAAAGTTGTAGATAGAATCATGGATTAAGGTTGAGAGGTCGAAATTGAAATTGTCGAAGATATGAATTTTAACCCCCAAGTATTACTGATACCAAAATCTGAAGGATGGGCAAAGTGGTGCAGTTATTTTTAGTGGTTAGAAAATCGAGAAATAGCACGCAAAAAGATGAGAGACTGATCTGAAATCATCCTTTTCCTCTTATTCTCGACTTTCCAGATTTCGACATCAATAATAACGGAACGGCCATGTGAAGACCATTTCGACTATACCAAATCAACTAAAACCTATGTCAAAATGATAGAATTTCCAACTATAAATTTGCAAAATTTCGATTTTCGATCAAAATCTATCGTTAATTGGAGAAAAAGTCTATATTCATTCCGTAAATTAGAAGTCGAATTTGTAGCGGAACAGTGAGTCGCGTAGAAGAGACGAGATGAGTAGCGTAATTTTTGAATATCGACGCGTCCTCTTCAATCAATAGTATCAAATTTAAAAGAAAATCGCTTGCAATGATTGCAGAAAACTTTGACCATCTCTTCGGCATATATGGTGTGCGATTATTGCGTTGCTTTCTCCTTTCTCCATCAATCTTTCCCTAAATCCCATTCTCTTAAAATTCCTGATCTTTCAAATCTCAGCCTAGCGATCGATCGATCGATCGGAAAACACCCTTTGAAACGAGAATTTACATAACATAGCAGACGGGAAATCTCTCGGGATTCTCGAAAGTTGCTAGTTTTCGAGGCGTTTTTTTTGCAAGTCTGGCGCCGCGCCCAAAACTTATCCATCTTGAAGAAACCCCCTCGGTCAAACTTTCCCTAGCCTACAGACGAAGAGCCCAGAGGATCAAGAAAATTCGCAGAGATTCAAATGAGAGAAACGGATGAAACAGTCCCTTGATCGTCTAAGGATTTCTAAAATCCGAAAATCGCTGGAGAAGGATTTGCAAAACGTTGCAGAAGGCGAGACTTGCGATGTAACAAAATGAAGGGATGACTGGAAAAGTGATGTGTAATTTATGGCGAACAGGTTACGCAATTCTTGCTGGCAATTTGGGTTCGAAGAAATTGACGAACTGAGTGATATTTTCTCATACTACTTCTTCATCATATTCCTATTCCTAACGATTTACACTGTGATTTCCATAAAAGTCAATTCTTAATGGCTTCTCAAAAAGTTACTATATGTTTTCAGGCGGATTAAGTAGTAAGATGAAAACTTGGTCGTTTTTCTAAACGAATAGAGTGGGTTAATCTAGAAAAGTCTAGGAAG
>LIAE01006751.1:182470-204560 GCA_002287525.1 Diploscapter pachys | reverse complement strand
CACACACACACAAACATTGAACATTGCCGAGAGCAGGAGGATGGACGATATGTCTTTCCACAAAGACGACATTTCCACAGGCACAATTCGAGCGAAAAAGAGACTGGATTTTTGACGAGTTAGAAGATGCCGAAAATGGAAAGCAAATATCAAATCCTAACTGAAGTTCTTTGAACAAAAAATATGTCGAGAAATCACGTAATGAAAAGTGTGCATTGCAGAATAACTTCCAGATGAAAAGCCATCGTAAGTTTTCTAGAAGTAATCGTGAAAGCTCAACAATTGAAGTTCAATCGAATTGCATAAAGTTTAAGTTCAGGCATTTTCCAGAGATCAATTTTATGCATCATTAGTTTTCCAGTTGAATTTTTCTCCAGTTTTAGTAAACATCCTACGTGGCTTATTTTTCCGCTTCTCAATCGGCAGATGATAGATATCAATTATGCCGTTTTTCATCCAAATCTGGCCCTGGCTTTAAACTTGCTAGCTTCTCATTCGTTCTCTCACTCTCAAACGTTCTCTCGCTCGTCCTTCCTCGATGTATCTAGCTTTAGGTGTTGTGCAAAACGAGGAGACTAGCGCAGTGATAGTATACTGGTTTAGAAAAATCATTTGGCAGCGGTCACGACTCTCTTTGCAATAATTTTTGGTATAATTCGCTTCAAGAGACTAGAGAAAGTTGAAATCGAGAGACGAATGAAGAGAATGGTAGTCAAGGCCAGATTTGGATGAAAACAGAATAGCGTGTTGTGATGTAGGGGTCAAGATCGAAAGATAAAAAGACAATTGGATCTCCAGAGAAAAAGAGATAAGACCGGTCAGAAAGCTGAATCACCTAATGATAATGCGATAAGGAATCGGAACACAGTCAATCGATAACCTGATAGGATATCCTGCCTTATCACTTCATTATTTTCCCATCAGTATTCTATCTTCCTAAGCTGATAAATTCAAAATGAAGTTCTTATTATTTTTATTCTTGATATTCTACTTCAAGTCGAGTAATGCCGGAAAAGTCGGTGAAGCGTTTGAAAGTTTAGCGGGTATGGCCTTGAATGACGATGGGTCAGAGGTGAGCTTCTCGAATCTTCCGAAAAATAAGCAATATTTTAGTCCAAGCAAATGAGCAGCGAAGAGTTCAGTGAAAAAATGCATACGCTGACTGATTTGGTAGGTTCTAGAAAAATTCTGGAAAAATAGCCGTCTTTTTTCTAGACTTCGAATTTATTCGCCAAAATGATGCAGTTAGTTCCTCATGTAAGGATTATTTCTAAATAAACTCGAGAAATTTCATTTTTAAGTCCGAGAATGTTCACCCTCCCGAAATCGAGGTGAAGACCTATTCATCGGATGACGGCGCAGGACGCAAGGCGCCGAGTCTCGTTTCATCGATTGTGGATTCGATAGGGGGAATTCCGTTCAACATGAATGCCGCTGACACACACGGGTATGATCTTTTGCAAAGCTGTAAAAAGAAGCTTCAATATTGCCTTTTAATCGATGATTTCATCAGTGAAAGGGTTTGAAACATAGAACTTTTCCCATATCATATCCCGCACACAGAGGCCTCTTGTATTTTACCCTTACCCTTTTGTACTTTCTACCCCTTTTTTCTTCTCCTCGCTATTTCCCAGAAAAGGGCACAAAAAGCTACAAGAGGGTAAGGGTAATTTAGGGATAAAAGGTACAAGGGACCCACCACACAAAGGTGTCACAAGTCATTAATCATAAAGAGAGCAATTCATGTGTGATGGTTGATTGAAAGCATGAGGCGACTTTGATATTTTGAAGAAGCGCAATTTTTCAGAGAGCACGTCTGCGTTCGAGAAATCAACCGCGCTCTACCGCCGGACGCCGAGGGCGTTTCGACGTTGAAGAAGTGCTTCAGATACACTAACGCTAGGAAGTGCGTCAATCGAAGGATTACTCCAGCGGTAATTAGTCATTTTATCACAATTAGAGTCGCCAGAGCAGCGAGAGTGCATTAACTATTGTTGATGCCGAAATCTGGGAGGCGTGCAAAGCGGTGCAGTTATTTTTAGTGGTTAAAAAGCGAGGAATAACACGCAAAAAGATGAGAGACTGACCTAAAATCATCCTTTCCCCCTCATTTTCGGCATCAACAATATAGAAAATCCTCTCCTGAAACGTTATTTTTTCAACAATAAAATTATTCAAATTAGGGCGGTAGAGAAACCATCCGACTCTACGAGTGCTGCCAGGGCTACACGACGAAAGACATCATGGAGGATGGGTGTCGATTAGGTCATTTTCCGTTAAGTTATTCGAAAACGATATCAATTCTCACGCTCAGATTAATTCAAACAAAAACCCTATATTTCTATTCGAAATCCTAAAACATATCCATAAAAATCGCTATTCCAGAGCGCTCTAACGACTCTACTCTTTCCCTGCTGAATTCCGACTCTGAAGGCCAGGTCACCGCAATTTCCTATCAGAATACCGTGGTATTTAAATCCATAAAACCTTATTTTAATTTCCAAAATTAGCTCTATACTCTGCCCGGAATTCAACACGTTTTTGACTGGGAGGACGGTCAAAATTTGACGACGAAGACTGGAGATACGATTTATGTCTCCCAACTTCCGACTTCAAATGGATTAATTGTTAGAAAGGTTGATTTCATTTTAAAAAAATCGAAATTTAGGAGACCCGACTAAATTGCGTTCCTGTTGTGAATAGCATCGAAGGCACCGGAGGCATTGTGCATGAAGTATCGGACCCGATGATACATTCGGCTCACAGAAATCTCATGGATATCATTAGCAAGGATTCCAGATTCACTATTTATAAATCACGTAGGGAGGTGTCTTATTTTAAATCCACGATACGTCAAATTCAGTGCTCGATGAAAGTCTTCAAGACGCCTTATCTGATTCGTCAAAACTCTTCACAATATTCGCATTCACGAATGAAGCCTTTGAAGTGCTATCGAAAGACATTAAGTCTCAGATAATGAGCAAGGAGGGATGCGTTACAGGTTAACTGCCTTCTAAAAATATGTTCCTGAAACTTGCTTGGACGATTGTTGTATTTTTGAACAATAAAGCAATAGGTCTAGTAAGGAAAGTGTAAACATCGAAATTTTCTCCATTATATTTCAAAATATTCCGTGATGGAAACCAGTCTCATTGAAAACTGATTTTTCTAATAGACGACATTATCAAATTTAGACTTGATCAAAGGCCTGATCCTTCGTGGTGGTCACTGCTCTCGCGAGCTCCACACCCAAAGGGCTATCGATGGAAATCAACTCGCGATTACAAATTCGGTAATTAGTCAATTAACCTTTCTAAAATCACATACCATCTTTAGATGACCAAGATCGCTGTTATGGGAAGTAAAATAGTCGACAAAGACTTCGTAGCGGAAAACGGCGTGCTCCACGTCATAGATGAAATTCCTTTGCGAGAAGAATGTAGGTTTTATCCGTTTTTGAAAAAATAGGTAACTTTTAGTTCTATCCTGGAAGAATACCCTCAGACTCTACAACGAAGATCTATTCGAGATTGTGGATAAATTTCCAGAAGCTCGACTTCCAATACCTCTGACTATCTTCATACCGGAGAATAACAGTACGGTCGAGGTTAGACTTAAAAAAAATCCTAATAAAAAATCTAATCCAGATGACACCCGAAATGGCTCTGAATCAGATAGCGCCTGGATACGTTCATCTATCATCCAGTAGGAACAAAATCACTACTCTGGGCAATAGTTCGGTAATATGGTTCAAAAGTTTCTATACTTCAAAATGCAATTTTTAAACGATAGTGTATACAGTAATTATGTATCAAATAATCCGAATCGAATTTTTTAGCTATTCATCTCATCCCCTCCCTCCTCACCGTTTTCCTTCCGCATGTCTGGAACGCTTTTGCCGGCCGATAGTCTGAGAATAGGGTGTGTAACGGTACGACGAAGCCAACAAGTCTGCAATGCGCTGATGCATTTCACGGAAACCGTCAGTAAAGCTTAAATTTATCGTAAAGGATAAACATCTAGGCCTTCCACTTCACCACTGAAACGATCGAGCAATATCTATCTCAGAACCCGGAGTTCAGCAAATTCTACAAGTTCGAATTTTCCAAGCATCATCATAAATTGAAACTAAATCGTTCAGTTTGTGGGCGGAATCTACGATATCGGAGAGATTAGCAAATCATCCGGCGATCACAGTATTCGCACCGACGAACGACGCTTTCTCGAATAACTTTTACAGGAGATTGCAAAATGACCCACAAGCTTTGGATATTTTCGTCGGAAGACATATTGTAACTGGTAAGTATGCTTAATTTTAATGACCTCTTATATTCCACACCCATCTTTTTCTCTTTCTCTACCTTCCTCCCCTACTCTCTTATCAAAAAGTGGGTGTGGACTACAAAAGGCCAATTTGAATATAAATGATTCACCTCAACATGAACATGGTCTAATCTACATCATTGAATGATAAGTTCTCTAAAACATCTTTTTTCAACTTCAAAAGAATGGAACTTTTTCAGAAGCCATTTGCGAATCTGACCTAAGAAGAAGCGCCGACGAAATTCGATTGCAAGTCTTCCAGAACCTCAACGGCGAAGCACTACACCCCACTCAAAATGGAGCGAAGCAAATTGTTCTATCGGGGACTATCATTGAAGTAAACCGAATTAAATCAACACGAAAAGTTAGTGACAACTTGAGGACCCGCCGAAACTCCTGAAAGACGGGTTGATCTATCGATTGGAAGCGATTATCGATAAAGAGTATCGGGAGATTCGACCGAATTGGCGACAAAGACATAGGTCCTTCGGAAACCCAACTTCACTACTTGATTACTTATTCAACTCAAAGAAGGCGTGATGAACTTCAACTATTTGATCTCTAAACTTTGTAATAAATTCGTCTAACAGTAACGAGCAGTAGCTAGCGCATTAAATTTGACAAAGTCCAATTTTCCCAGTTACTTTTGCAACATACCCTAAAACCAAATATATTTTCATTTCTTTATGTTCATACACATTCCCAAAATACTCTCGGGTGTACATGCTATGATGATTTGCTCTCATAGAAAAGGAAATACAACATCTCAAGAAAATGCTGTGTTCGCCTAGTCTAGAGAACCAGGACTTTGCTTGGATTTAGGCAAAGATCCAGGAAGAACTTACCCCTCGGCCAGGTATGTTTTATTCTCTGTCACGCCGAGGTTTCAGTATCGGTCGACTACTTTTCTGCTTTAGGATATTTTCTGAATCTTCATTCCTCCAAACATCCTCTACTCTTTCCAAGTCCTACAAAACTCTCTTCCACCTCCTTCAAAGTTACAATATTTCCCTTAATCTGATTCTCTAACTCCAAAAACTTCATCATATTTCCAGGCCTTTCAAAATATTCGTTTATCTTTTGAGTCTCTCGATTTTCCTCGATATTTCCCGACCAACTTACCTTTGCCAGCCCCCAAAATGACCGGAAGCGTTGGCAATCGCGCGTGGCTTGGCTGTCCTACCTTCATCTTCACTTGGATGTAAGTGAAATGCCAAAACGGACCTCTAGCAGCAGCAGCAAGCTCAATAAGAACCACTGCTATACATATGCAATGATCATGAAAAACGGATTTCGACTTTCATACTTCATGGCTTGAATTTTTAGCTTTCACATCTTCATATATTCTTTAAATTTCTTATAAGTTTGGTGACTTTACATCTAGTATTGAGGGAATTTTCCAGCATGATCAGGTAGATATCAAATATCCACAAAAACCGTCCTTTTTAACACATTTCTCAAGACTCACAAATTCTATATCTATAAGAAGACTTTACCTTTTCAAAATTTTCAGAATATGTAATAAATTAAAAAAAGTCCTTGATTTCCCATATTCATCATATCCACCTTCCAAGTTGCCGATAGTCGCATGACTTCGCGGATGCTCCAATCCGCATTTTGACACAATAATTGTGGGTGGTGGTGGTGGGTTTTTGAGCTTCCCTTCCATGCACCTGAGAAACCCCAGGTAATATTGCTTCCACTACCCTACTTTTCTCCTTCCTGGGCATGCACTCTTACTTCCTTTCATTCCCCTTTCTTTCTTGAGTACATGTGCGTTTTTTCAGCATAACCATCTTAGAGCATAGGATATGGATAGATTTTTTGCGCGTTTCATAAGTAACATTGTGATATTTCGCAACTTTTTCTTTTTCCCTCTTTATTATCGTTTCATTGTCAAAATTGAAAATTATTCCAGGCTTTCAAAATTCTGCAACCTCGAGTCTTTCGTCTTGCTGTGATCTAGTAGCTTTATTGATCTTTCAACATTTTTCTTCTTTATTTTCTATTTTTGCAGGTAAGTTTACCCAAATTTTCCTTTAATCTCGATAGAATTCAGTGCACAATTTCGCCCAAAATGCCTGCCGAGTCTGGAGGGATTTTAGCGACGGCGTTAAAAGAGCTACGTGAGCAAGGAAGTGATGAGTTACAAAGACTGGTAGGACCTACGGAGTTTTTGAAATAAAAATCATGAGGCTTTAGTACGGAGTTCCGATGCCAAAGAGGCCTAGAACCGCCGAATCTCCGGGCATTCTGGGACTCGCCTTGAAAGAAGTCTCCCAGACTATAGAGGAATTGAAAAGTGATGCGTAAGTTTACATGGAATCGTAAAATGCTTCATGGGTTTGCAAGTCTTATACTGATAGAATCGCATCAATTTTTAGTCGTATTAAATAGAATATTAAAAAAATACTAATGCCAGAGTCTTCTTTTTCTTTTAAAGCTTTCAAGACTTGTAGCTTTTGATTATAATAAGTTTCATACGGTTTCGCTCAACAGAATAACGAAATCCTTATATATTCGCTCTGCTACATCTTTGGATTGCTAAAACTCGTTAATTTTACTGGTCATCATCTAGAAAATTCAACTTCATGCTTCGTTGTCTTTCATTGTGATGTTTCAGAGAGCGACCTGACACCCGTCAAGGTATTATTGGCAAGGCTCTCGAGCAACTCCAGCATACCAGTTATCAGAGCAAGGTGATTTCTGAAGTCCGTATCTTGGTCTATGATTTTTGTGTAAATTTTAGTTCCAAGATCGTCGTATGTCGCTGAAGAGGGCTCTATCGGCCGAAGATATAACCGAAAATAGACAAGGAATGATAGCCAAGTTGCTGAAGACACAGGATCCAGAGGAGTTGGAGGCTTTAGGATTAACGGTTAGAAAAGTGGCTATGTTTGGAAATTCGACAAAACTAAAGCGAAAATAACAATAGCTTCAGTTTCATGTACAAGTTTTGAAACATGTTAAATTTATCCTGGCCATCAAAACCCAACAGGACCACACACAATGCTAAATTGTCATCATTTTTCTTGATTAGTTTCATTAGTCTGCTCATTTTTTCGCGCCAATTTGCAATTTTATTCCCACATTCAATCATTGTGGCTTTTGCGCGTTTTACACCGACTTTATGACCGCAAAAATTACGCTTCCAAGCGCAAAGTTCTGTAGAGAGATGCGAAAATTACGCCATCTAGCTGGCTTAAATTAAATTTTCGTCTAACCCAAAAAGGAAGTTTTTATTTTCTAATTCATTAAAGCAAATTGGCCTATCCACAACAACTGACCTTGTCTGAGCTCTAGTTTGACCAGAGTTATTTTTTAAATCTGAAAATTCACTATGGTCCAACCTATCATTCAACAACTACCCACTCCGGATGAAAATATCGTGGACAAGAATTTTCCGGTGATAACCGTCACTGCCGAGTCTGTATTCAAGACTCATTCTCATCTGCTTGAAATGGTCAAAATTAAATGCTCTCATTACCCTAATTTGATTAGCCTGACTAATTATCTTTAGGAGCTCATGGGAACTCCTCCTGCACACCGAAAGGAGAGTATTCAGAAAAGACCACCCGATCTGAACCTGAATCTGAATCTGGGCATCGGTAGATTCGTGCCGAAGCAGAAGTGGATTGGGAGTGAATTTTTGAATAAGCTAAAAGTTTAGGTCCCGCGAAAGCACGGCCAGTTCAGATGAAGGTAAATCCGCGCATAAGGCCAGATTCAAGGCAACGGAACGAAAATTCGCCGGATTGGAAGAGGAGAAAGATGAGAAGTAGGAAGTTTCAAGTTATGCTTTAAAAATTCAAAGAATGAAGGTTTCCTAAATTGTTCGACCTTATCGCATTACATTTAGTGGCGCATAATTAACCGAATTTCTTATAAGAACCACATCACTTCATGGTAGCAAACACTTGAGTAATGATTTATTCGTCGAAAAAAGCGAAACATATGTGATGCGATCGATGCGATGAACTCGTGCATTAGATTATCATTCTCAAATATTATCGGTTTTAGAGCCTTCTATCAAACCAATATATTGTCCTCCAATAACTTCTCATCTAACTTGCAAAATCTCGAAACGTGACTGTTTTATTCATTCAGACAACCCTATCGTTCTTCTACCATCCGTCGCTCTAAATTCAAGGAGTCTCATTCTCGCGGAGTGAACGGGAAGGAAGATCGGGGATCTAAAGGGAGTGCTTCCAGTACTATCGAGCAGAAAATCACGGCTGTATCAAAAGCTTCCTCGTCTTTAAAGATCGAATAATTTCAGAAAAGGGGAAAGAATCACTACGCTTCTGCGTCGTCCACAGATGAAATGATGGACATCGACATCACTATGGCCGACCCTCAGACAAAAGTACCCTAGCTTTCGGTTACTTTAGAATAAATTCGAATCTCCAGGCTCTATACCTGGCGAAAAGAGAAGACTGGACTATCCTCGAAAACGATCTCGACAATATGCCAAGGGGTGACTACAGCATGCAAGATCAGGTTCAAAAATCCATTTGGGCTTACTTAAGTGAGAAGAATTTTAGCATGGATTCACTCCTTTATTGTTAGCGGTAAGGGAAAATAAGTTAGCTGTCTTCGAGAAGTTACTCAAGAAGGGTGCCGATATTATGCAAACGACAAAGGTAAATTGGAAATTTTTTGATGTTTTATTCTTACAAAAACCTATCCATAATAATCAAACTAAAAGTTTCGTTGAAGCTCCCAAAATTCGAAACATACAAAATTTCTAGGACCATCGGAATGCAGCCCACATCGCTTCAATGTATGCTGGATTGGAGATGCTAGACTCTATCCTAGCAAAAAATCGAGAACTCCTTAGAAAGCCCGCAGGGGTAGGTTTGCTACGTAAATAAAGCTTGCACATAATTTTTTCCTGACCAAACCTCGAAGCGTTTTTTGCGAAACTTATGCGCGACAAGAACCCTTATACAGAAACGTAGAATGTGCATTGCATGCGGGTGGTGGAAACGGGAGGATGTGAGAAGGTTCGATTCGAATTATCGTGTGCTGAAGCATAGAGTAACAGAATTTCCCGGTTTTCGTATATCCGGACGAAGCAAGCATTCTTCTTTAGAATAGAAAATTGCATAAGGATGTCGAGTTGCTGAATAACCCACACAACCACACTGAGATTGTAAAATAGTTTTCAAATTTGACATAGAAATAAGTCAAAACATACCGTATTCACACGGATTGAAGGGCATGCCCTTCTATTTTTCAACCCCTTAATTTTCAAACCACTCTAACTCCTCTTCCAATGATCTTCTTAATCACTTCAAATCAAGACTAAATCCACTCTATACAGACTAAAGAATATCATACAACATTTTCTGAGATGATTTGAACTGGGCAGTAATGGGTAGTTATGGCATTTGGGGGGTGCCCTACTATTGGAGAGAATACGGTAGTTAAAATATCAACAACAACAAAATTCAGCCCAAGAAGCAACTTCCCATCCACGTTGCTTGTGAGCGTCGTTCGAAGAAGGCCTATCAAATCGTTCGTCGACTTCTGGATGAAATCGATCAAAGACTTGAAGCCGATGGGGAAGGCTCTCTGCCTGTTCATCTAGCGTTGAAGTCTGGAAACGTTTCCATCGTTGAGTTGTTGCTGTCGACTTCGACCGGTGAGCAAGCATCATCTGTGGATGGAAATGGCGATACATTGCTGCATTTGGCTTGTAGGGCTGGGAGTATGGGTAAGTCGAGGAATATATTCATATTGTCAAATGACCGACTACTTGAGAGGCGAAATAAATAGTGCACAAATTCGACATATGCAAAGTATGCATTGCGTAATATCAAATAGTCGTCAAAGTCATTTTTCGACATCAACAAAATGTCGTATGTTTGTTTGCAAAAACAACTCGCTAATTTCGACCCATCAAGTTTTGTTTTCCCTTTACTTTTTCTCAAATAATTGGTCATTTACAATAACTTCTTTGAATTATTCATTTTTAGACGAAGTCCGAGTCGTGATCGCCGCCGGTTGCTCGGACGCGAATCTCCAGAACAAAGCAGGAAGAACCCCTCTTCATGAAGTAGCGGCAATCGGCGACCAGAATCTGCTCAAAATCATGTTCAAGCTTCATGCTGACGCAAATATGCACGATAAGGTCCAGATTTTGTGCGATTTCTAAGACTTGAATAGTTTTTTATAGGACGACCGAACGCCAGTCCACGTAGCGGCGGAGAAAGGTCATACTTCGTCGGTTGAAGTATTGATCGACAAGTTTGGAGGGTCGATAAGGTAATTCTTTTTCTAAACAGCAACAACCCTTGCAATGCTGATAAATTTGACATCTTTCTAAAGTGGTATTTTGAAACATAGACAATTTTAGAGCCCGAACCAGAGACGGATCAACTTTGCTGCACATCGCGGCATGTTCTGGCCACACCAGTACGGCATTGGCGTTCTTGAAACGAGGCGTTCCATTGTTCATGCCGAACAAGAAAGGAGCATTGGGACTCCACTCAGCTGCTGCCGCCGGATTTAACGACGTCGTCAAGATGTTGATCGCCAAGGGAACGAGTGTGGATGTTAGGACAAAGGTTTAAGTTTCGTGAATAATTTGCACAACGGATTAATGTTGAAGAATCATGTCTCATGTTGAATATAAATGAAACATATCATCATCCTCCATCATTGAGAGGAATCAAGTGTTAAAAATATGCACCAAAAAAAAATCTGGGTAGGAAAGTGAATGATAAATAGAATATTTGTGGAGACATAAGGACTAATAATAATAAACTATTGATCGGTCAAATGAAGTGACAGTTCGTGTGTTAAAGAGCCCCTTGCGAGAAATGCGCGTCACGACTATGCGCACAAAGAGGGGGTTAGAGTGCAGAGAAGGGAGAGTCAGCGGAGGGCAATGGAAAGAAAGTGGCACGCAATTTTTACTGTGTCTTTCGCCTTTTCTTCTTAGTTCTTAAACACACCGGCTTTCACTTCGTCTGACTGAAACAGTAATTCCAGGACAACTACACAGCTCTTCATGTTGCTGTGATGAGTGGAAAGGCTTCTGTGGTAGAGACTCTGCTGGGCGCTGGTGCTGACGTTCACGTGCGTGGAGGCGAGCTTGGACAAACTGCTTTGCATATTGGTAAGTTTTCGGTGCGCCCGCAGAACAACTATTGAGAAACTAATCGTTTCTTTTAGTTATGCAGGATCCAGAAACATGTATTAATTTTTGAAGATAAAAATTTCAGCTGCATCCCTCGATGGACCCGAATCTCGCGAATGTGCGATGATGTTGTTGAAGTCCGGAGGTCAGCCCGATGTTGCGCAAGAGGACGGCGAAACTTGTCTTCATATTGCCGCAAGGAATGGGAACAAAGAAATCATGAAGTAACTCCGAACTTGGATGTTTTAAAAATTTCCATTTTTCAGACTAATGCTGAACGAGAACGCCAACGCCCAGATCAAGTCCAATTCCGGGGAAACTCCACTTCATGTTTGTGCGAAGTCGTGCAACTTCGAGGTAGAGTCAGATTGGGGAGTTGTCTTTTCAAGTGCGACTTTAGGCAGCCCAAATGATCCTGAATCATTTATCCGAAAAATTAAGTCCTGAAGAATTGAAGGAATATGTCAATCAGAGAGATAACGTAAGTCCAATTTCTCTAAATGAATCAAAGAAGCTGCAAATTTAGTCCGGATTTACTGCGATTCATTACGCAGCTGAGATCACGGCTAATATGATCCACTACCCTGGAGAAGATGCTAAACTTGTCAATTTGCTCGTAGACTATGGTGGTCAGGTACAATTTCATAGCTCCATTGGTGTATCGGACCTGTGTCCAATTTAGGTCGAACTCCAATCGTTGAACACGAATGAGACCGCTATGCATATGGCTGCACGGAGTGGCAATCAGGCTGTTCTCCTTGCGATGGTCAACAAGATCGGCGCTGGAGCCGTTCAGATCGTTCAGAATAAGCAAAGCAAGGTCTGGCTTGTCTTTTTTCCAGAATGTTTAAAGAAATCTCTCATATTGAAGCCCAAAGAATTCCAACTATTAGATTCTCTAGCGGAGCTTTATAAAAGAAACATCTTAGAACGGCTGGTCACCTCTTCTCGAGGCATGTTCTCGGGGTCACACCGAGGTCGCCAAAATTCTGCTCCAACACCACGCTCGTATTGACGTATTTGATGACCAAGGAAGAACAGCCTTGCATTTAGCAGCTCTGAATGGACATTTGCCCATCGTTCATCTGCTACTTCAGCATAAGGCTTTTGTGAACAGGTAAGAAATTTCTTTATTCCTGTATTTATTTTCGGCCGAATATTTCGCGTAACCAAATTACCATACTAATGACCAGAATATTCGAGCATTTTCCTATCAGACTTTCCGAAACTTATCAAATTTTCAGCAAGTCCAAGACCGGTGAAGCTCCATTGCACCTTTGCGCTATGAACGGGCATGTCAAGGTCGTCAATGTGCTTGTACAAGATCATGGCGCTAGCTTAGAAGCAATTACCTTGGAAAATCAGGTAACCCAATGCCAAATTGATCAAAAAGTCCCTTTTCAAGACGGCTCTCCACTTCGCTGCGAAGTACGGTCAGTTGGCTGTGTCTCAGACCCTGCTGGCTTTGGGAGCAAACCCGAATGCTCGAGACGACAAGGGTCAGACTCCACTTCATCTTTCTGCAGAGGTATGTTCTGACTTTATCAGGAATTAGGTTTGCGGGAACTTTGTGAGTGATATCACTATCAGTGAGGTCCTATTCTTGAGGTTTAGGAGTTAAGAAATTGATAATAACAACCTAGAACGACTACCCGGATGTGGTAAAGCTGTTCTTGAAGATGAAGCAGAATAACCGCGCTGTACTGACCGCTATAGATCACAACGGGTTTACCTGCGCTCATATCGCTGCAATGAAGGTCTGAAACATGGGTTTCATCGCACAAAAATGCAACCTTCAGGGTTCCTTGGCTGTCGTTAAAGAATTGATGATGATCGACAAGGCTATGGTGATTCAGGCGAAGACCAAGACGATGGAGGTATCATGAATCAAGGAAAATAGATAAATAAAGGAAAAATTAGGCCACTACCCTTCACATGGCTGCAGCAGGCGGTCACGCGAACATCGTCAAAATCCTATTGGAAAATGGCGCAAATCCTGAAGATGAAAATGCGGTATGCAAACAATTAAATACAAAAATATGAGGGAAAAGCGAAGCTTTATTGGAGAATAGAATATCTACGAAAAAGAATTCTCCAATAACTTTCCCGAAAATCACGTTTTTCTTGTGAAATCTCGAAGCTTATCAAATTTCTTTAGCATGGTATGACCGCTCTACACCTTGGCGCTAAGAACGGCTATGTTTCGATATTGGAGGCGTTTGATAAAGGCTTATGGAGGCGGTGTTCGAGAAAGGTATGTGTTCAGGAAAATTCTTATAACATTCGAAAATTTCCTAACGAATAATATCTTATTCTTATCTTTTATCAATTTAAAAATTAAATTTATTATTAACACATTCTCATTGACACTTTATTGAATAGCATTGGTGTTTTTCTTTCGGAGTTAATGTTTGTGGATAGTTTAGTTGGGAACTAAATTCGAGGTTCTTTTAGAGTTTTTCTTCTTATTTTCTGTCTGATTCGCTCTAGAGATTGCGCATAGCCATTTTGAAGTACATGGGCGACAGGTTGATATAGCCGCACGCGAGCGTCATCAGCACCAACGAATCGTACATCAAAAACAACGACAGACAGAAATACGCGCAGAAGTAGTTGTTGTTCTGAAGTCCGCGCATTTTATATAACCATTTTATTGATGCCAAATTTGGCGATCTATGTAAAATATCCATTTTAATAAGTTCCTCTTTAGAAAGAACTTTTCGACCTCATATTCGTCGATCAGGGCATAAAATAGTACAATTTTGCAAGAGAAGCTATACTTAGTGTTGATTTTTCGCAAGGAGGACTTCTTTTTGAATTCATATTCGTAACTAATTTTCGAATTGTCTTCTGTGCCAAATATCACGAAAAAAACAAAGAAAATAAGAAGAATTGAATGGACATTTTAAAAAGTCGATTTTTTCTAACTCCCGATTTCTGGCTTGGCGTCGGGTTTCGCAGCGACGGGTTCTTCAAGGCGAAATGTTAAAATCGAACAACGTTTTCAGACTGGACTGAACGCCCTTCATATCGCCGCCTACTATGGGAACTCGGACTTCGTGAACGAGATGCTTAAGCACGTTCCTGCGTCGATCCGCTCTGAGCCACCGATCTATAACCATCATGTCGTCAAAGAGTTTGCTACAGAGGTACTGGAGCTCAAAATTTCCTAGGGAACGATGAAATTTAGTACGGCTTCACACCGCTGCACTTGGCGTCTCAAAGTGGTCACGACTCTCTCGTTCGGATGCTTTTGAATCAAGGTGTACAAGTTGATGCTACCAGTACGACGATGGTATGATGCCATTTCGAAGCATCGCAATTTCATTACGGATCATTTAGAACGTGATACCTCTTCATCTAGCTGCTCAACAAGGCCACATCGCTGTCGTTGGTATGCTTCTGAGTAGATCCACTCAGCAACAGCATGCTAAGGCAAGTCACAAGTCCTGAGTGGCCTCCTGCATTCCACACCCACTTTTTATTTTCCCTTACCTCTTCACCCTACGCTTTCCTCGAAAAGTGGGCGTAGAATACAAAAGACCATCCTGAGTAAATTCAATTCAAACCCCTAATCTCAGGATTGGCGAGGTCGCACTCCTTTACATCTAGCGGCTCAAAATGGACACTACGAAATGGTCTCTCTGCTGATTGCTCAAGGATCGAATATCAATGTGATGGATCAGGTACCTGGAGAATACATATAGGAAACCTTTGACAATTTTACTATCTATCTAGAATGGCTGGACCGGTCTTCACTACGCCACAAAAGCAGGCCATTTGAACGTCATTCAACTTTTCATCAAGAGCTCTGCCGACGCGTTGGCTGAAACGAAGGAGGGCAAGGCAAGCCTAAACAAATTTCAGGGTTTTTCAGCCTAATTAAAGAATGAAATCTAGGTTCCGCTGTGTTTCGCCGCAGCTAACAACCATATCGAGTGCTTGAGGTATTTGCTACAGCAAAAGCATGACACCCATCTATTGATGGAGGATAGGAAGTTCGTTTTTGATCTGATGGTAGGAAAATCACAAATTTTCTTCGCCGTGACAGGAAATTTAGATTTGTGGCAAAGGCAATGACAACGAGCCTCTTCAAGAGTTCATCCTTCAAAGTCCTGCTCCAATAGACACGGCGGTCAAGTTGTCGGCCCTATATCGGTAAAAATAATATGTGTTCTGAAAAAGTGACATTTTCCTTGCTGAGATTGACTGTTAGTGTATTGCTTCGTGTTGTATATGTCATTAGATAAATTAAATTAAAGACAAATTGGCCAAAATATATCGTCGAAATTTCAGAGATATGTCCGAGAAGGAGAAGGAACGAGCCAAGGACTTATCGAATGTAGCCGTGTTCTCCGAGAGCATGGCTGTCGAATTGCTAGGAATAGCCGCTAGCGAATACAATGCTGCGATGCTACTGAAGGCGAAGGACAACAGAGGACGGCCTTTGTTGGATGTTCTTATTGAGAATCAGCAGGTAAGTATTGTCAATGACCGATGACTTGAGACAAAATAAAGGTAAGAAACTTTGGTGCATGGAGGTTAGCGCACTGTTTGCAAATGAGTAGACGACAATTCATTGATTCTTAAGAAATAACTCCGGCGACTACTTGTAGACACGCAATGCACACTTCGATATGTCGAATTTGCGCGTCGTTTATGTTGCTTCAAGTAATCGGTCATTGACAATGTCCGAAGCTTGAAATA
Organism: Diploscapter pachys; assembly: GCA_002287525.1. NCBI lineage: Eukaryota > Metazoa > Nematoda > Chromadorea > Rhabditida > Rhabditidae > Diploscapter > Diploscapter pachys. Next base: position 188,383 of record LIAE01006751.1, on the reverse strand, counting down.
AGTGAATCAAGCTTTAGATGAATTGATTAAGTTTCATCGTAGACTATGACAAAGTTATCAAATTCACTAGGATTTCGTTAGCGTATTGATAAAAAAAATAAGTGTAAATGAAACTTTAAGTTAATGGTATGAATAACAAGAACGCTTTCAAACAAAAAATACGCAAACTCAGAAAGAAGTCGTGTCCTACGCCTCCGTGCAACGATATCTCACCGAAATTTGGACGGCCCGAGTTGACTGGTCTTTCGGTATAACTGAAAAAAAGAAATTTATCGAAGAATCTTCTTTTTCAGGTAAAACATTAGCGTTTTCTCTCTTGGTTTTCATGTGCCCTCCTGCGTGGTTCTATTTCTCACTGCCATTGGATAGTCGGATAGGTAAGAACGAGAAAGTTTTTACCTAAAAGCGATTTTTGAGGCGAAATTCGAGTTTGAACGAAAAATGGGTTTTCGACTTGAAGTAATTTTAGGCCGTGCGCCCATCATCAAGTTCGTCTGCCATATCGTCTCTCATGTGTACTTTGTGATTCTACTTACCGTCGTCGTCTTGAATATTACTCATAAAATGTACAAGTTTATCTAAAAGCATCGGGAAAATTTGCAAATTTGAGGTACGAAGTGACCTCAATCATTCCAAATCCTGTAGAGTGGCTCTTGCTATTGTGGCTATCGGGGAATCTCGTCTCCGAGCTGTCGACTGTCGGAGGTGGAAGTGGGCTGGGGATTGTCAAGGTAAAGAGTTTAGAAAAAAACTTCTGAAGAAAGAATTTTAGGTCTTAATCCTCGTTCTTTCCGCCGCAGCGATAGCGGTTCACGTTCTAGCCTTCCTCTTACCGGCAATATTTCTAACGCATTATGACAACGACGAAAGACTACATTTCGCTAGGACTATGTTGTATTTGAAAGTAATTACTTTATAGTTTTACCCAAAAAGAAGAAGTATTTAGAATCAATTATTCGCGTTTGCCTTATTATTTGCTTTCGTTGAATTTCTCGACTTTCTCACGGTGCACCATCTATTCGGGCCTTGGGCGATTATCATTCGGTTTTTATTCCACTTTCATAAATATCTTTTTAATTGAATTCCAGAGACCTAATGTACGACTTAGCCCGATTTCTAGTCATTTTGCTCTTATTCGTCGCAGGATTCACACTCCATGTCACATCGATCTTTCAAGTATCATTCTTTTCTCTGCATACTTGAAGAACTTTCTTTAGCCTGCTTACCAACCGGTAGACGAAGATTCTGCGGAGTTGATGAGATTGGCTTCTCCTGAACAAACCTTGGAAATGCTATTCTTCTCACTTTTCGGGTTAGTCGGAAGAAAATGCCTTCCGAGAAAGTGTTTTTCTTCAGATTGGTAGAACCAGACAGCATGCCTCCGCTGCATTTAGTGCCTGACTTTGCAAAAATCATCTTAAAACTGCTATTCGGTATTTACATGATGGTATGAAGTTATTTTAGTCTATTTTTACCTTGACTAAATTTTAGGTCACTTTAATCGTGCTCATCAATCTACTGATTGCTATGATGTCTGACACGTATCAACGTATTCAGGCTCAGTCTGATAAGGTAAAATAGAAGTTCTCTAAGTTAAAAAAAAAACAACAAGTTTTCGGACTCCGATTGCTAAAAGACTTGCAAAAATTCCAGGAATGGAAATTCGGTCGAGCGATTTTGATCCGGCAGATGAACAAGCGTTCTGCCACTCCGTCACCCATCACCATGCTCACGAAGTTTATCATCGTGTGCAAAGTCGCTTGGAGGAATCGATGTAATTCGTAGGCCTGCTTTACGGTCAATAAATTGCAATTTAGTGCGGGTGTGTACGCAGAAGGCTCAACACGATCTGCGATTCGAGGAGAACATCGACGCATTCTCGATGGGTGGTGGTCAACAGGGCAGGACGAGCGGCGAAGATGGGCAGGGTATGCTTAACTTTAGAAGCGATTGTTTGCCACCTTTTATGCTATTGACTAGTAGCGATCGCTGAACATTGTCTCTTTATTCACTATCTCATAAAGAAACTTTCGGAACTTATAATTAATTAATTAATTAATTGATTGAGCTTTTTAATGGTAACACGCTCATTTCTTCGTCGAATTTGTTCAATATCATCGTTAACTAAACGGCATTTTCATGACCGATTTCTTGCACAACATATCTACTGCAAAAACCTGCAATACACATCATTTTAGATATGGAAGTCTCCGGGGAGTTGGGCAAGTCGGCGGATTGGAACATCGAAACCGTCATCGACTGGAAACGCATCGTCGCCCTGTACTACCAAATGACCGGGAAGTCCGAGGCCGCTGCTCACTTTGACACTCCAGAAGATTAAACTCATAGACATTTTATACAAATTTATTGAAATCTATTTGTTAATTTATATTAAATCTCCAAATAAATCCATATCAAAGACTATTCTTCTCCTCTACTTCGTCTATGCTGTAGATCACATCGTTTTCCAGGTCTTCTAACTTTAAACCTGCTCCGGGAGTGGATTCGTCATCCTTGTAGGACACTCGAGACTGCTTCTTGGACCTAAGATAAACTAAAATAGGTAAAATTTTGCATCATCTGAAAGCCTATGGTTGATACTCAAATCTGGGAGGCGTGAAACGTGGTGCATTTATTTTTAATGGTTAGAAAATGGAGGAAATGGAGAAATAGCACGTAAAAAGGAGAGAGATTGACTTAAAATCGCTCTTTTATTCCCTCATTTTCGACCTTAACAATAAAAGTATCGAAATTTTCTAAGGCTTGAAGATAAACCCTCTAAATAAGTATTTTAGGAACATTTACCTAGGATCGATAGGCCCTTCATCAAGCAACCTCTGATTGTGCATTTGTACGCTGATCTGTCGTGAAGAAGAAGCGTTTCCATCGTCCTGATTTGTAGATGAAAGCCGCAACGACGCGCACGCTGATGCTGGCTCGCCCCAGGATTCAGTTTCTCCTAAAAATTTCTATCATAATCTTGAAACTTGCATATTTCTTAAGACACACGCACGCTCTCGCGTCGTTCACTGTATTAAATTTCACTATTTGTAGGCAATTTCTAAATGGTGGAGCTCTATAGCTAGAGATAAGCAAGAGAACGAAGTTTGAAAGAAATAGTATGGAAAAGACACACTCCACTATTAAGTAATTGGCCTATTTACTCTACCTAATCATTAGATAACATACACAAAGTAACTGCAAAAAATAATAAGTGCAGATGATTCCTCACCATGTCCAAACATCTGGAAGATCAATCCAGTCACTGCTAACACTCCCGCTAGCATATAGAAGACGTACTTCCAGGAGTAGACCGACGGACTATTGGTTATATAGCCGATAACGTATGGAGATAATGTTGATGCTGCCATACCGTAGAGTTGGGCGTAAGATGAAACGAAAGCAGTAAACTGTAAATACAAGATAAGTCCTAAGAAATTCGAATTATTAAAAAATAATAATAACAATCTGAGCAATTCTACACGTACTTCAGGTGCAACCGACACCAAAGCCGTATTGTATCCGGGAACATATGCCGAAAACAACCCCATCGAGCAGGAAATCAGCAGAGTTGTCAAAAATCCTCGTAACGACAAAGACCAGGTCCATCTCGAATAGACCACCGCGACTCCGAGCATGCATAGCGCTGTTCCAAAGCTAGCTAAATTTAGCTTTAATTATTGTCAATGACCGATAACTTGAGAGACGAAATAAATAGTGCACAAAATGCGCGAATATGCCAAATGTGCATTGCGTATGCACAAATAGTCGTCAACCTTATTTTTAGATATGATATAATAACGTAAAGTCTGCTGCAACACAGCGCGCTAATTCTCGCGCATAAAAATCCGTGTCATTTACTTCGTCTCAAGTAATCGACCATTGACAATACACATTTTAAATAGATATATACCGATGTTATTCGAAATCTTGGTGATCAAATTCGTCGAGTAGTTTCTTCGTTTCAGTGAATCCGCGATAGAGGCGAATAACAGCTTGGTGATTATTTGAACGATGAAAGGAACTGCGGACCATATTCCGTTCTAATCGTATTGTTTGCAATTTATTATATTTTAAATTCAGTTACGTTGATCATGTTCAATTTCATGACATTTTGATAGAACTTGGGCAGATAGGTGATGAGAGCCACGAAGATGTAGGAGTGCGCGAAGGAACAGCAACAAATGGCAAAGACGCATCCGTTGGTGAGGATCGAAAATGATTTACTTACGATATAATTAGATATTAAAGCGACTTATGATAATCCCGCATCAAATAAATCAAATTCATTGGAGAATATGGTGACTTGAATCTTATTAAAATCGCCGCTGTCATTAACGCCACCTTGCAGTAAAATTTCTACAGATAAATTTACCGTTTTATAAGGAGTCGGTCTAACGATCGTATTGGCTCTCTGTCGTCGTCGTCTCCCTTGAATGTACTCCAATTCAGTCGCAGTGATGTAATTCGAATAGCGTGGCTTGTTCTCAGCACGAATTTGCCAGACGACCAAAAACAGAAACCCGAGGATTCCTATGCTAAGAATCATCATATCTAAGGTCTCGTATCTTCTTATTTACTTCTAGCTAGAGGAAAAGTTAGAGCTGATTACAATCCGGTCTTGTCAACTATCAATGGTTTCATGAATTCTAAATGTACCTGATGCTATGAACGAGAACGGCCATCCTCCGAACCAAGGAAGTTCAGATAAGTACGCTGTGAAGAACATAGCCAGCGCTATTCCCATTTGGTTCCCTAAAATTAGGGACGTCGAGTTGAGTGGTTCCCAATCAAAATATACCTATTGTGAAGATCGCCATAGCAGTACTCTTTTCGGATAATGGGAACCAAGTTGAGATTATTTGGGAACACGCTGGTATCGTAACACCTAAACGTTTGAATCTGTAATTTTTGCTGGACCAAAAATACCAAATCCCAATCCCATTACAGCCCTAACTATCGCTATCCAGTAATAGGACCTCAGAAAAATCGCTACGAAAGGAGTCAACAAAGATCCGATGATGTTTATGACCAAGGCTATTGTTATCGTGTTCTTCGCTCCTAGCCTGCAATTTCATTGAAACTTCGGGTTTTCCAAAATATTCACTTTTTGCACAGATAATTCGTGATGAAAAGCGCTAGGAAAGCAGTGACGTAAAACGTTGTGAAAATCTGGGCCTGCTGCTCGGGCGTCCAGTCATTTTTGTACTGAAACGTCGAATTTTCAAGGGCTTAGAATTTTTGATTGACCTTATCCGGCTTCAATAGTATCTGTCCATGGTTCATAGTGGCGTTCTCTCTGAATACCATCGAATGTTGCCATTTTTGGTAAATGCTTCTTTACCTGACCATAGCTACCATGGCCATACTGAGTGACGAGCGCATGATGCTGAATATGGTCATCACTAAACTCGTCAATAGAGCGGTTTGTAAGCGTATTGATGAGAAACTCCATAGCGCTGAAAATCTTTAATATTAAACGGTCAGTTATCTGAAACAACGATATAAAATGCTTATAACTTTTTCCTAAATTTATATTTTTAGAATAAAGAGGTCGTATGGCATGATTTATAGCGAAATTTTGAATATCGTCATTTTTCCTGTTGTTTATCAAGACTTCGAACCTGTCAGTTTATAGTCAAGTATGAATTATTTCGAAAATCGAATAATGATTAAGTTAAGCTTCTGTTTTAATGCTTCGTTGTATGAGTCCACTCTCTGGCTTATCGCGTACAACACAAATTCGAAGGTTCTGATTTCCTTTCTTCTCTCAAATTTTAGAAGTCTTTTCAAACGGACGAATAAATGCCTTGGGCAAACAAAAAACGGAAGTCTTTTGTATTTTATATCTGATTGAAAACGGTCTAACATGTAATAATAAAATCCAAAGTAAAAATATTTCTACCCTTTATT
>LIAE01006751.1:145265-182375 GCA_002287525.1 Diploscapter pachys | reverse complement strand
GGTATCAATTATGGACAATATTGAATCAATGTAAAGGGGCGGGGCTTGGCGGTCCCTACCTTTATTATATTTGAAAATAAAATTTACCCGAGTGAAAAAGTCTAAATTACTAACGTAAAGGTTTGTTCCGAATAACCTCTAGAGGTACTGGCATAATGCATTGGTGGGACATCGAAAATCAATTTAGAAGACAAGTTCTAGAAATTCCAGCCTTAAAACTTGGAAATGAAAATTCTAATCTTCGCTCCCGCGAAATTGTATTTTTGTTTGTAGTTTAGAAGAAAAAACCCACCTTTTATGGTAAACAGCGATTCTTGAGTAATGTGATGCGTCGTCAGGTTGAAGTTAGAACGGTGATGAAAAATAGGCAAGTGGGAGGAGAGTAGAGAACAAAGAAATGAGGAGAAAGAAGGAAACAGAAAATGGGCTTATCACAAATGTTAGTGGCGCTTCGAGTCGGGAAAAAGAGCAGACCGTCTACACTCCTTCACCATCACTTTGCATGCTGCCTCTTATCAGAGCTATCAGTGATAATAATAATGGCTCAAATGATGTATAATAAAACGTTTTGTTGACACATGCAGTCGAATTATATGACGTAAGTCGGAATTTAAATTTTTTAATTGTCGCAGTTTTCGTCACTCTTTTAGCTATTCTGACTTCAGATCCTGATTCAGAAGAGTCGATTTACTATAGAATTTTTTCCTATCTATTTTATACTCATGCTTCTGAAAGTTAGTAAACTTTTTGGAATGATTGTTTTTTTTATTTTTGTGAAGAAAATAGAAATTGAGGCACACTGAATTTTTATTCATGAATAATAAAGACGCTGGAATTTTCACATAAACACCAATGATGATAAAAATAAATAAGAAGACACTTGAGGATTTACAATAGGAAGTGGATAGTATGGAGAAGAATAGAATATATCAGAAGGGAGGAAAGGTATACCAGGAATAGAAAGAAAGATTACTTTACACAAAATTGGTATACTAAATCGGGAAAGTGGAGGAGGGGATAGGTTGACCAATTTTCGAAAAGAAAGCACTATCCAAAAATGGCACACCTAAGCAGGAAGAAATAAAGAAAAGGAAGATTACGGTATCAGGATGGGGTGTTACGGTAATCCCGAAAAAGCCGGCTGCTCACATCTTGAGAGGGTCGATTTTGGCGACTTTTTTTACGTTCGCAGCTTTGACCGCGTCCTCTTCAGCCTGCAAATAAACAAAATAAATAATTTATTTCCTCAACTTTAAATTTGTATTTATTTGTGGTTATCTGGAAACCGCATGACACACATGACCTCGTGACATGCGAAATAGGGTAGGGTTTTGGGTGGTAGACTTTCTTTCCCACACTATTTTGCATGTCATGAGGTCATGCGGTTTTCAAGTTTCCTATTTTCTCATTCTTTTAAAATTTCATCTTTCTCCAACCTTTTTCGCGGCCGCTTTTTCCTGTTTGATACGCATCGCCTCGGCATCGCGTTCGAGACGTTTTTCCGTCGTCAGGCCCTGAATTTTTCTTTTAAATAAAAAAACATTTTAAAAATAAAAGTGAAAGGTAAATTTTAATAAATTAAAAAATAATAAATAAATAATTACCGTATTTCCATCCTTGCCGTTCGCGCCGGCCTTTTTCTTCATCTCCTGCTGCTTTTTGAGGTTCTTCTCGCGAGCCAGATCACGCTGATTTCCACCTGAACATTTCATCTTTATTTTCACTTTTTAAACCCAAAGGAAGACGCTCATTAAGGTTACTTTTCAGTCATTTTGACATTAAAAATCTTGACACATAACTATCTTTTTTACTATTTTTGAAGAAAAATGATATTAGTTTCAAGATTTAGCAAGTCCAAGTTATGTTTATTTCTTTTTGCAATAGAGCAGCTTGGTTAGCTTTTCCTGCAAATCAATATTTTCAAAATTCCTTACGAGTCATGTTTCCTGTCCTTTTCTGTGTCTCCGGTTTTCCTGATCAGTTCAAAATAGTCGTCTTCTCTTCGCTATTTCTGCCAGCTAGCAGCCCCTCGGGGAGTTATTTCCAGCGGAAAAAGGAGCTCTTCTGAAAAAAAAACCACTTGTTTTAAAAAAATCAATAAAATTAATCGATCAAAAACGGCCCGATAAAAAGGAAAATGTCACAATTTTTAGAACCTCACTATTCCTATAAATAAAATTTCTAAAAAATACAGAAGTTTTCCAGAGTAATACGATTTAGATTTTGACCGATAAATAAAGTTCCGGTTTAAAAACACCAAATAAACAGCTAGACAAATAATTTCGAGTAAATATGAAAGTTTCTAGAGCAAAGACGTCACACTAATCAAGAAATCGATATTCGAAAGGGAAAATAGTGCGGGAAGGGGAGAGATTCAGAATGTCAGAGAGAAAGGGAAATAACATTGGGAAAAGAAATATGGGGCCTTCTAGAAGCTGCCTTTCCGAAGGAAACAACGATATAACAGGAAACGCTGGTCAGACTTCTGCCAAATCACAGAGAATACGGTATGTGAAGGAGGAAAAGAAAGAAAGAAAATTAGAGATGCGAAGGAAGTGAGAGAGGAAAAGAAAGAGAAAACCAGTCTTGCGTTCGGGAAAAGTGTGAATCGAAGAAAGAGGGAAATAGCATTGAAGTTTGGGAGAGTGGAAAAGAAACCGGCAAATGTACCCGGAATGTTCCTGGCTTCATATATTCGGAAACAATCAAAGTTTGGACTGTTCAGGAAAATGCCCTAAATACAGAATACAGAAGATGAGTAGAATGGGAGATGAATGAAATTCGCCGGACGACGCTGATCTGTAGAGCGACGTTGACTTGTAAAATCCGAACATTAGGTAGAGATCGCCAACCCATGCCCCTCTGTCTCGGTTCAATATCATCCATAGCTGATAACCCTCCCAATTATCGCAAATGTCTTTTTTACTTTTGTTTTAATAATTGATCAGTACCTACCACATAATTCGATACCGCTCTTTCACGTGGTGAAATCGATTTATTGATTGGGATGCGAAAAAAAGTCCGCAAATGCGCGTCAAATGCACATCAAATTATGACAATGCTAATATTTTGAGTTATAAAAGAGGTACGCAAAATTTTTCACGAAATGATTAGTCTGTTCGTCCACTGTCACTGACATAAAAACCCTAGAACCCCTAATTGAGATGAGGATAATCCGCGAAATATAAAAGAAGCCAATGTTGAAATGAGAGCAGAGAAAAATATTCCCGAAGACAGGAAAAGAAGGGGAGGCGAGAGAGTCAGCGCGAGACACAATGCAAACTCTCTGTCTCTGACCCATTCCACAAATGAGAGGAATTTGTCGCTTTTTGCGTTTTCAATTTTTATTTTTTTATTTTAAATAATTTCTTGAATTTTTTTCTCAAAAATGGATGTAGGACCTTACGACCTTCCGATCCATGAGTAAAGCATCACACTAGGCTTATTTTGATAAATGGCTGGCGGTCCCTACCTTGGACTTTGGACTGTTTTGTTTTTACCGTTTTCGACGCTGATTATCGAGATTTTCTAAAGTTTATTCTCATCCCATTTCTATAAAAAAAATAAATCTTTAAAAATTTCTTTGCAAATCTTATGATTTTTCTCTATTCCTTAAAACTTCTATCTATAAAATCGCTAAATTTTCTATTTATTTAATTATTAAAATTCCTCAAATCATACGAATTTTGTTTTATTATTTTTTAATTATTTAAAGAAAAAATTCCAGGAAATGCTGTCCACCCGCGCGTTCCTCACCAACTCTACTCGGATCATTCCTTCCCTGTCCTCGTCCCGTTTCGGCTCGACTCTCATCGTCGCCGAGCACAACGAGGAGAAACTCGCCCCGATCACGCTCAACGCGATTACAGCCGCTAATAAGGTATCTTTAAAAAATAGAAAGAGGAAAGATAACAATTAAAAAAAATATATATTTAAAAAAAGTGTTTTCTTTTAATTTAGCTCGGTTCCGATGTCAGCGTTCTGGTGACTGGAGGCAACGCCGCGCAAATCGGCGAACAGGTGGCGAAGGTTCGTATTTTTTGAATGAGACTCAAATATTCCGATATTTTTTCCAGATTTCCGGTGTCAAGAAAGTCCTCGTCGCTCAGGACGACAAGTTGAAGAATAATTTGCCGGGTATTTTATTTTTAAAGAAAACGAATCCTAAGCAAAATACAGCGTTCTTTTAGAATTTTATGCAGTATTTGCTTGAAACTTATTTTTTCAAAGATGATAATTTCATTTCTAAATGGTTTCACAAGGCCCAATTCTTCTATTAAATATAAAAACATATTTTATGACCAAAACGTTCGATACTTACGTTTTCATTTCAATCCCAACTAAGCGGACTTTCCAATAGTTTTTGGAAAGCTATTTTTGTTCCTTTTACTGTTTGAAACTAGCATATTTTCCAGAGCGCGTCGCGCCCGTGGTGCTGGCCTCGCAGAAGCAGTTCAACTTCTCTGCCATCGTGGCCGGCGGGAGTGCGTTCGGCAGGGGCATCATTCCGCGCGTCGCAGCCCAACTCGGAGTGTCCCCCATCAGCGATGTTACGCAGGTATTTGAAGATTTCGTTTGTGCGAGAACTGGAAGAAAATTATCCCATGAAAAGTAGTGATTTAGTGAAATTTCTTGAAACATGGACTGAAAATTGAAATATGACCTTGTTTTGTTAAGATCCACTCCGAGGACACGTTCACTCGGACGCAATACGCTGGAAACGCGGTCACCAAGGTTTTCAATTGAATTATTTTTCTTTAAAAATAACAAAAAAAAAAAAAACTCAGGTGCAAAGCAGCGCTAAAGTCAAGTGCCTGACCGTTCGTGGAACGGCTTTCGAACCGGCTAAGGAAGGCGGCAGTGCTGCCAATGAAAAGGGTATTTTTCAGAAACCTCGCATTTTGAAATTTACCTATCAAAAATTACGCATATAATTCGTTTCGTCTTTTTGAATGATAAGAAATTTTGTATGTTTCTATTTTTTATCAATTATAATCACTGAATCATCGAAAGATCTTCGTTTAACTATTTCAGTTTTTTGAAACGTAGATAGAAAATTGCTTTTTAATATTCATTTTCAGCGCCTGCGACCGATATCAAAACAGACGCGTCGGAATTCCTCGGCCAGGAGCTGAGCAAATCGGAGCGGCCTGATTTGGCGACCGCAAAAATCGTCGTCTCGGGAGGACGGGGACTCAAAAGCGGCGATAATTTCAAGGTTCTTTTTTGTATTTTTTTTGTTTAGAAAGCTTGTAAAAGACTTTCTTACAATTCTGAAGAAAAAACTTCGAAAATGAACTTTTTTACTTGATGCCCTAGAGTTGCTTTGCTCTGAATTTGATTTTCATTTATTTTTCTTCATTATTTGAAATGTTAATTTCAGCTGATCTACGACCTCGCTGACAAACTTGGCGCGGGTGTGGGCGCTTCGCGAGCGGCCGTCGACGCCGGGTACGTGCCGAACGACATGCAAGTCGGACAGACCGGCAAAATCGTGGCACCGGTAAAGAAGTTTTAAAAAAATCTTTGAAAATACAATAATTTAAAATTTTTCCTATCCTTTATCATATCATTTTGTCGAAAAAATTCATTTATTTTTCTCCTCTAGGGTATAATAATAGAAAATATGGTGTTAATTAAAAATTGTACAAGTTTTAAGAAAGGCTGCTCTTTTTAAATAAAAAAATGTTTGATTTTAGGAACTCTACATCGCAATCGGCATTTCGGGCGCGATTCAGCATCTGGCCGGCATGAAAGACAGCAAAGTCATCGTCGCCATAAACAAAGATCCGGATGCACCCATTTTCCAGGTTCTGTTTTCTATTATTTTTTTTTGTAAAGATACTCTTTTCTATAAAATTTTGTTTTTGAAAATGACTAAATTACCACTATTCGATTGAGCAATTTTTACATGATGAGATACATTTTTTTAATATTTAATTTTCATTTTCAGGTAGCCGACTTCGGTTTGAAAGAGGATCTCTTCAAAGCAGTTCCCGAGCTGACTAAAGCTCTGCCATAAAAACCTCGTCTTCCATCGAATTTTATCAGTTTTTTTCGTAGTGTAGAATGCGATTTTAACAGAGTTTATTTATTTGAGATAGGACAACGAATAAGGGTATTTGTAACAATTTTTGCATCGATAAAAGGCATTCAGGAAGATAGAAAAATGAAATGCCAAATTTGTTAGTTTTCTATGAGTACAGTAATGCTCAGATTGTCTGCAATCCGCCAAGACCCATTTTATTTCTGGATTCCAATAAAGTGATTCGATTTGAAGAAAACATATCTTCCATGATGCAATGAAGAACTTGGATATAATGCAAAAATTAGCAAAATAGCCATGCAGTCATGAAATTACAAGATTTCAAAGATCTTGTATGAATATTCATGATTTTACAAATGAAAGACGATTGGGAATTACATTGAATGAATATCAGTAATTTTAGATAGTTATTAGGTCAAGTTTTACTAGCAAGTCATGAGTAAACTAAGGATTAAATTGGATATGAGCTAAAAATTTTTGTTTTAGATAAAGTGTTCAAAATTCAACTTTTATAGTGTTTCTTTATTTTGATTAAATTTTAAGACAATACAAATATTACGATCTCTCTCGATGTGTTCTCTGACAGCCTGACATGCGAATTAGGCCGACAGAGCCTGGGGCGACGCACGAGAGAGACAGATAAGACCGCGAAATATAACGGAGGAAGGATAAGAAGGGAAAGCAAGAATTCCCTATTCTAACGCGAGAAACAGTCGTTCACCCACCCAACACACCCATTGTTTCAGGGCGCTTTTCCATCGAATACAAGCGTTACTAAGCGAATTTTTGGCTGAAAATGGTAAATTTTCACAAATTCTTCTTCAGAACGGAAATTTTCAGACCGAATTCTTCACGAAGAAGCAAATCGATGGTGAGTGTATTCTTGATTATCGATTTTCGTGCATAAATCGATAACAGTCTGATCTTTGGAGTTTTCGATTTTTGCCTAATAGAGCTATTTGACGCCCACCTGTCATAATACGCTCATCATCAACTTGTATTGACCTTTCTATCTGAATTTGGGCTTTTGAATATCGAATCCAAAGGCAACTTCTATTTGACGAGATGATGAGATTGACGAGATCTATCTTTGCTCACACTATTTCGTCCTACTTTACCCTCTCTAACTATAGGTCTCGTCATCTCGTCATTTAGTAATTGGCGTCTAAACTTATTTCGTATGCCAAGTTTCAAGATTTTAGAGATCCGAGAATGTTTCAACACCTACACTATCGGCAACGACACTATCCGGTCTGCAACTCAACTTCGATGTATCCTACGAAGTCTTGGATATTCTACGACTACTGCCAAGACTCTGGAATACTTCAAGAAGCATAAAAGTGAGAAAATTTCACTATTTTTTTTTTAAATTCAAATTTTCAGAGTGTATCGACTTCGCGACTTTTCTAGAAATTGCTAAGGAGGAGCACAATGCACCGGACGGACTCACTGAAGTGATCAAAGCTTTGAAGGCCTTGGATAGGTATTTTTTTTTATTTTCAAAGTTCAAAACTTAATCTCAGGAACGGTGAACGCGCCATATCAGAAAATACCTTAAGAGGACTTTTAACCAATCTCGGCGAACGTCTTACGCATCAAGAAGTCGACGCTCTATTCAGTACTGTGAGTTAAAATTTTAAAGGGAACTTGGAAAATGACGCTGAAATAAATTCAGGTCGCCGTAAATAAAATGATCCCGCATCAAAAACTCGTGCAGTTTATTTCGAAATAATTATTTTATCTACCATACAACAACTTCTAATTGATTATTTAAGAGAAGTGGGAATTTAGGAATGACGTTTCATCACAAATAAATTCTTTTAAAATGGGTCATCATTCCTAAATTTTCCAACATATGGAATCGACAAAGCTCAATGATAAGTGATATCATAACGAATCGATGGTTTTCTTTTTGAATTCAACAGAGGGTATTTTGTATCAAACTGTAAATAACATAAATTGCATTGACTTAAATATTGCAAATAAATGAGATTTTTCATCGGAAGTTATTTTCCCTATAGACTATCCAGCGGTCGAATCACGATTTTGTGCTGAGGCTGTGAGAGGACGTAGACGGATACTATGGAGACCTAAAGTTTGAATAATCTTGAATTTTATAAACAATGGATGGATCGAAACAGAAATTAAATTAAATCAGCTTCATTTTGACGTAAATTTTCTTGAAACAGTAAGAAATCATAAGTATGATTAAATATGTGTATTATTGATTGGGGAGAACGTCGATATTCAAAAATTACGTTATTCGTCTCGTTTCTCTTCTACGCGGCTTACTATTTCGCTCCAAATTCGATTTCTAATTGCTGCTGCATGTGAATATCGACTTTGCTCTCCAATCAACGATATATCTTTCTGCTATTTCAATAAAACGCAAAAGTCATACAACAATTCAAATTATTATAGTTAACTGTTTACTTGAATTTATCTAAAACCCCTACCTCAGGAGGAATTTGTGCTTCAGCCTCCGGAGTTGTAAGGAACAGTCCGTAATTAGCGCTTTCTTCTCGGCTTTTTCGATTCTGAGCCAGAATTAAGTCAATAGCTTCTTCGCAATTCGTCAGCGACGATAGCATTAAGGATTTGTAGTTTGACTGAAAAAAGCATTTAAAATGAAATTAAGTTTAAAAATTTTTCCACGATTATTTCAGTTTAATATTAATTGGTTCGATTCGTCCATAATCTGTTTCATAACCCAGATTAACCCCATTATTGTTACATCAAAACAATGATAATCCACTATATTACATAATTCATCACATGTTGAATTAAATTATGAGTTCGTCATCGAAAGTATAGTGAAACTTTCCTCTCTATTTGACGTTTATAGCCTTTCACATTTGACATTTCCGTTACAGCGAAGCGGTTTCAAAGGGATTTCAGCCGGGTTTAAGGGGCTACCTTTCAAATCTTTCTCTCGATTCAACTGACTTTGAATAGATTAAGTCTTTGAATAGGCTCTCACTCACTTATCGTATACGTTCAAATTCCGCTTTTGACTTATCGGATCAAGTCCTCATACCGTAAAAGTAATAAAAGATCCGCGCATATATTATAAAAATGTTAATTAATAAAAACTCTCTGGACTTCTATTGATATTTAAAGAACAGACAGCCCTACCGCTGCACAGATATTATGATCGTACACTCGCACCAAAGTCCCAGTAGCGTTCATATGCAGTAGAAATCTGGACATTCCGGCTGGATGGCATCTGAATTAGGAATACATTTTATTTGAATGACAAAAATAAGATACCTTTGAAGCTCTAGAGGTTTGGCATCGTTTTCTAATCTTAATATCGTCTTGACGGGCTTGCCTTCAGCCTTAGTGGTCAGCTAAAAGAAAATGCGATTGATTCGTATGCTGCTCGAATTTAATGAAATCTCTATCTTTATATCCAATACTTAGCTCACCACGAATCTCTACTATCCATTAAGTTTCACTAATTTAAACAATACCTCCATCCAAAGCTCAAACAGGTTAGGATCTCGGCATGTAAGCTTGAACTTGGTAAGAACCATCTCGATGACATTTCTGGCGGTGGTCTTAGTCGAAACCCGTATCGTCTTGTAGTCAGTGCACTGTCGAATGTCGCTCGTATAAACCTTGAGCACGCCCTGAAACATCGTGGAAAATATTATAAAATAGGAAACTTCCCCGAGTTTTGAAAAAAAAACGTCTTTTTTTCTATATTTTTAGCTCTTTTTGTTTTGTGTCTACGAGCAAATGTCATTCAAAATGATGGAAAAATTCGCGTGGAAGGACGCGCTTTTTCGCTCAAAATAACATGTCATAGGCTTTTTACTGCAAAGTTGAACAAGTTTCAAAGAGTTTGAGAGTAAAATGCTCAAATATCAGGTAGAATATATATATTCTTTAACAAGAACACGAAAAATATGAACATCACTTGGGTTTTTCTCGAACCCTATTTCCCCGGTGTTTGAATTCGCAAGTTCACCGTTTGCAAGGCCGTCGTTCTCTGCGGTTTGCAATGGAAATCATGTAATGGGATGACCGTTGCTCGTTTCTTTTCAACCGCTTTCTCTCAGTTATCATTCCATTTATCATTACAAGTCTATTCACTCGCAATTTTCTGTCGGAAACTGTATTACACACGTTCCGATTGATCGCTTTTTCAAATCGAATTTCTTTATTCTCTCACTTTTTTACGCTCTTCCACACTTTCTCTGCGCGTCTTTTCAATGATTTTTCAATTTTTATCGCATTATCAATTTCAGCCTGTGGTTTTTTCCCTTTCGAATTTCAAACCCGAGGGTTTTTCAAGGGCGATCAGACGAAAAATCGAACCCAAGGCATTTCCGATTCGACACGAAGACATGAAAGACTCCATGAATCGAGAACCACACGTAGTAAATGATCAATGAAAGTTGGAGATAACTTCGATTTTGAAAGTCAAAGAAATAAAGTTGATCTGACTTTATTAAATAAAAAAATTATTAAAGTACTTTGTAATAAAATTTAGAATGGATTTTTTAAGCCAATTTTTTCTCTTTTTCAAGGTGTCAAGTACTCAAAATAAGATCATATTATTTCCTTCTTTCTTTCACAATTCTTAAATTTAACCTAGCGCGAATGTTCAACAGGTGTGCGGCTAAATCATGAGAATTTGAAATAGAACAGAGATACGCTCAGTGAATAATGAGGTTAGGGGCAGAGAAATCTTTCAAACAAGGCAAATAGAGACTTTAGATTGAGAAGGTCATTGAGGTTTAATGGGATACCCTAACCTAATGGAATACGAACGCATAATTCCTAGGTTGGACTTAAATGCGCATGGTTTAAAATAAATTTATGATAATAAGTTGATCATTATAACATTAAAGGCTTACCCAGTCACCTTCTGGTCCAGAGGAGTCTAGTGAATTCAAGGAAACGAGAGAATTGGACCTGAAATTTCAATTTTCATGAAAATTTAAAGAAAAAAATCTAATTTTGAAGAGAATCAAAGCACCTGGAAGTCGTCAGCAAAGTCACATCGTGTTGAGACCCATTTGACGACGAAGACGAAGGGCTTGCCGTACCATAGGATGATGGTGACGATCTCGAAGTCGATGAATTACGGACTTGGTACTTCAACATTTGCCCTGAAACGACAATTTTCATAGAAAAATCGAGAACTTCACGGATAGAAACGAGGATTCGTATATTTGTATCGATTTCTAAGCCTAATAAGGTGGTTGGGAAAGCGGGATGTGATAAGATTAGAAAAGCTATTTGTTTAGGGGCATTAGTGACGCATTTTGATTCGTGATCAGAACAGTGGGCGAACAAACTTGCCACGCCTATATAAGAAAGTACAAAGAAGGAGGTAACTATGCCAAGGTGTTATGATAGTTTATCACCAAAATAACATGACGAAAATCATAGGGGTATGGCATTTCTATCAGAGAACCAGTAAAGCGACACTTTTAGCAGCAACCAAGCGTTTCTAAATAGATTCTGAACGATAATAACATCAAGCCATCGCCCCTTTTAATGCTCATTAAGAAAAACTTCATATATTTATGAATATATGAGGGTGTAACTCTTCCCAAATAGGAGTCGACTTCTCCTAAAATGAATATTTAATGGCGCTAGTGATAAATGTGGCTTATAAAAATAGTTCATATACTTTAGAGGCTGAATATAAAGTGGATGTGGACTTTCCAAGAGTCCCGAACGAATCCTTAATAGAGAAAGTGATAAATGATGGATGTAGGCAGGACGAATCGCGATAATGGCGTTGATGGAAATAGACTGTCTGCAGGATATGAAAGCCGTGGTGTTCCTGCCCTTTCATCCTTCTTCCATCAAAATCTTCATCTCGAGAAAGCCGCGCGGGGCAATTTCAATGAGAATTTCGCACCGACGGTCAAACACTTATTGTAGTGAGAAATAATGGATGTCGGAAGATGAAACAAGACAAACTAATGATGAAAGCAAAAGCTGGAAGACTGAATATTGAATATGATTGAGCGAGCGCGTATTACATTGTTGTTCCTGACTTTCACTATAAGTCAATTAGGATTACATTGGATCATGATGAATATCTCGGAAAGATCACAAGTAGTTACGAGATATTGTTCACATATGACTGAGGATGAATGATGCTCATCACTTTCACTAAAGACCGATTGGTGTCTTCGACTGCAATATCTAGAAAAAAGTAGGCGAGAGAAAGTTTTAGAAGCTGCAAGATCATGTTAATAAGCATGATTATGCGTCAATGACCTAAAGATCTAAGGATGCGATTGTGTATTATGGTGGATATTCTTCGTCAAGAAAAGGATGAAGTTTCTAAAGACTTGATTAAATTGAATTCTAAGAATTGCAAAAGATATCTAGTTCAAGATCACATTAAGAAGCTTGACTTTAAGTATGCAAGATAGTATCGTTTGTTGAAATCGTGTAATAAGGATAAAAACTGTGTCGAATAAACGATTTTGTTTATGAATGAAGAAATGGATGCTTTTCCGCCGGAAACGAGATTCTTACAAACAGTCTATGAAGCTTCCATCTTATTTTAAATGAAAAAGATATGAAGAAAACAATAGATCCACGATCTTCGGTCATTTTAAAGAATGTAGCAAAATTTTGGAATAATAGATGATTTTTTGAAGAGGTTTAATGCGCCCTTATAGCCTATCGTCGAAACTCGGAAAAACCCCACCAAGCATTTCAGGGAAAGAAACGAAAGACACGGAAAATTGTTCAGTAAGAAAACACATAATCCAATCTTACTGCCAACGTTAATAATTTTAGAAAATTGGCATTAGAACAATTTTCTTGCATCTGGTGATAGTGACTTAAAGGGTCTTCGATGTATTCAATGCGAAGAAATTTTTAGACTTTGCGACGTCTAGCTAACGGCGAGCCTAAACCTTCAAAACAGTGAGAAATAGCTCGTGAAAATTTAAGATTCAGAGAAATTGAACGTCTTCGAGAGTGTGTTTGATTTATGAGAGGCAGAGAAAAAAGTTGGGGGAAAGCAGGAAACGATACGGGGCAGCGGAAATCGTTAGGCAGCCAAGACAAATAAATAAATACCTGAATGATGGCCGCGCGCGCCTTCTTTGTCTTTCTTTCTTTCTATCTCTTTCCTCTTCTCTTCTTTCTTTCTCACCCTCTTTCCCTCTTAGTTTCATAGAGCAATCCCCTTCATTAATTCACCGTACAAACAGAATCAGAGTCAATCAACCAGCATCACTTGCAGATTACAGAATTAGCCGATATTCCATGACATGACAAGCCTGCGAACTTACGCTACACGATAAAGGATAGGAAAATAAACACAAATTTAATACGACGCTAAGAATTTGAGACAGTTACGAAAGCTACATGATCGGCAAACTAAATGAAAGAATTTTTGGGGTGGAAAATTTGCAGAATTTGTGGGAAAGCATGAAAATTACCCGGTGAGTACGGTAAGTTAAGCTAAATGAGATAGTACGTAAAAACGAGAGATCGAAAAAACGTCAGAGAACATGAAAATCGTCCAGCGACTGACAGGAGCCACATAGGCAAATTGAGACATTTGTCAAAGTCAGAGTCAGTCAGAAAAAATGGAAATAGTATGGTAAAAAGGAGATAGATTCTCCCAAGTAAAGTGAAAATATTTGGAGTGAGTTTCAGAGAAAAAGATTGAATGAATTGAAAAATTGCAGAGAACGGCGGAAGGCGTAGAGAATGATAAATTCGGATGGAAAAAGAGAGGATGAGAGAAATCGGAGAACTGTCATGAAACGAAAAGGCAATAGTATGGAAAGGATAGGAAAAATGCAAATTTTAACAGGAAAGATAGATCTTTTTTCTGAAATAGTACATGAATTTCTCATAGAGAAGATAGTTAGAGAATTTCGCATTTGGAAATAGTGTATTCCGAAAGAAAGAGACGGAATAAATCAACGTAAAAACTCGGGGTGAATTGAAGAAATTGAGGAAATGCTAAATGCAGTCGCGAAATGGAAACCATCTGGAGGCAGTTAGGCAAAGGCGAAAAGTCATTGGATTTCGATGCAAAAGCAGGAAAGTTGGAATCACATTTGAGATGACCTACACACATGTAGTTTTCAGATTTCACTAGAAATACGATGAAAGTTCAAGTTTTTTTTTAAAGATTTAGACGAAACTCGTAAAATTTGATTCAGAAAGTCATACAGTCCAAGAAAAAAAAGGAATATTCAAAGGTCATAGATATGCCATGTTTCAAGAAAATCCTATATGAACCTGCATTATTATTCAATTTGAAGAGTGTCATCGTTCGTAATCTATATTACTAACAAGGAGTCGGAATTTAAAATTTTAGAGGAAAGGGATGAAACATATGATGGTCCAAAAATAATTCTCAACCAATGTCAAAAACTTTTCACTTTACCATTATTCCAAAGCAATCTTTTATTTCGATCGTTGCAAAACGCCGCCGGGAAAATTAACCGACATTTTCGCTTGGCGGACAACTTTTTGTGAAGGAAATCGGCAATTAGTCAAAATATGTCGCGTCACGTGTATAAGAATAGCTGCGTGAAACCGGCTAGTTTATAAATCACCTTTTTCTTAGAAATAGCGTGTGATGAATAGACACAATTTCTCTGTAAATCCGGATTTGCTGCTAGATAATTGTCCGCCAAAACACTGAATATTTCGGGAAGCGCCGTGACTTTTTCTGGCGGTAAAATACCGCAAAATAGGTAATTATGCCCCGGCTAAAGGCTATGTCTTCTTCGGCTGTTTGCACCTAATGTACCTAACCTACAGTATTATGCTTATTCATCCGGAAATATTTCATAAAAACAAGTAGATATCAAGTATGCTTATGGTGACCATAGGTTAATGGATGGGTATGCGGCAAAGTAATGACCTAAGAAATGGTATGAGGGAAACAACAACTTGTTCAGGACGCCTAATCGAATATGGAGAGAATTTTTATGATGTTAGCAAGTTTAAGGGCGTTCTGATATTTTATCAGTAATAAATCAATCAATTGAGTATTCTTATCAAAGGCCACTCTTTGTCAAGTGACTTAATCTAGCCTTTACCTTGAATCTTATTCTTCTAGGATAGAAGTCTCTTATCATAAAGGGAGATCAAAAAGTAAGAAGTTCTTGGGTAATCAGACTAATAAAGAAAAGAAACTTTTAAAGTTATATTAGCATGGAGAAAAATCGGGAACAATTGAATTTTTTCGAATTGCACATCAGTGAAAACTCATAACATATGCTAAGCCAATTTCATTCTCTGACTCAAAAGTGATATGATGCTCTCATTAAAATGGAAATCTATAGATTTTTTGAAAACCAACCATATTTTCGTCTCGATTTAGAACAAAATTACCTCTGTCCGAGAGGCCTAAATCTCACTTTATAGGGGATAAAATTTTCTATCGCCAAAAATCCGCTCAAATAGGGTAGTTTGAGCCAAAACCGATACCAAATCGAACCTGTTCTATTGAAAACTCGAGAATGACGGGGATTTTGAAGATTTATCATATCCGATAGGAAAATAACGAGAATTTTGGGTATTCGTGTAGATCTCGGGCCAAATATAGAAAATGGTGAATGTAAATGGAAAATAGCTATAATTTTCAAGTGATATATGAAAATGATACGATTTTTCAAGAAAAAAAATTGAAAAGTCAGAAAGTTTTCGCTTTTTTATCGTGTGATCTAGTGATCTGGCAGCAATATAGTCATAAAAAGTAAAAAAATGCTATTTGCAAAATCTTTCCGAGAAATTTCTGCAAAATTTAATCAAAAAGAGATCCAGAATTTTCAAACATCGTAAATTTAGCCGCCAAAGCAAAATGAAGAGATCGGATTTAGAGAAGAGTGGCCACCTGAAGAGAGTGAGAAAATGGATAAATGGATGAGAGATTATGGGGTTTGGGAGAACCAAAGAAATGGGAAGAAAGTTGTGACAAGATATCGAAAGTGACATGTAAGACTGGGCATATCGGGAGAGGGCAAAAATATCCTTCTTTAGAAATTTCATAACTTTTTCTTTCAAATCTTAGGAGAATTTGAATTATTCCCACATCAACTAAATTTTCAGCCTAAAATTATAATGAAACTTCGTGGAGCATAACTCTCAAACTATGCCTATATTTAATATTATAGCCTAAGCTACACTTAAATTTATGAAGATCGAGTTTATTAGATAATGAATAAAATAAAGGATGGAATTAATATAGATTCGGGATATATGATGATATTTCGGGGTTACTATGAAATACTATCTGTTCTATCGGGCATAAGACGAAATATTATGCGATGTAGTAAGCAATAAGCAAGCAGAATGAAAGTGAAGGAGCTCCGTCCTTCATTTTTACAACTAATGAAATCTTAGATGACGAAAATTCGCGGGAGCGAAAAACTATACGTTCGTTCGAAGAGGGTTGAAATCGAGAATAATATAGAAATCTTGCAAAATAATAAATGACAACAATACTCTAGCCTATTTAGCATGTTTTTTATTGAAAATATACGCAAAGCCTATCCTATTAGCTATTTTAGACATCTATTATTCCACAAAATAGCCTAGAAATTTTTAGTAAAACAAATAGTTTTTAGATGTAAGTAGAACTATCGAAGTTCATGAATAAACATACGTTTTTTGTTGAAAATGGAAAATCGAATTTCAAGCAAGTGATAGATAGCTCAAAATCGTGCTTTTTCGAAAGATACAACGACTATAAAATTTTACGATATCACACAAAAAAAACGCTAAAAGTCTTGTTCGAATTCTCAAAAACGACTCCTCGACTTTGGCAAAAGACATTGTTTACACTTCCCATATAAACGTTTGAAGTGAGAACAAGCAATTTATGAATTTTTAGGGAAAATTCGAAGAAAATAATAATAAAAGTAGTCATAAGAGTTGAGAAATGGTAAATTATTCGTAATTTTTTTGCCGACTTGCACTTTTAATAAAGAGACGGATTAATTACGCTGATAACTATGAATGGTATGACTCAAGAATAATTCGATCGTCCCAAAAGCGCAAAATATGACTAACTCACGCCCATGCCGAAAGAGAGAGAGAGAGTATTAGTATTAAGAATTTGCGGGTTTTTGTGTGTGCAATATGACTAACAAAAAGGTTCTAATAGTTAAAGTATTGTTGATGGCCGAAATCTAGGAAGTCGAAAATGAGAGGAAAAAGAAGCACGATTTTAGGCCATTCTCTCTCCTTTTCGAGTGCTATTTCTCAACTTTCTAACCACTAAAAATAACTGCACCATTTTGTACGCCTCCCAGATTTCGGCATCAACAATACTTCATGAAAAGTGGAATATTGTTCCTGATTTTAAAATGCTAATCGTTCAGAAAACGAATAGGATTTTTCCCTATAAAATATAGTCTAGGCTTAAGATATTGAAAGAATCTATTCATTGATCTTCAAAATTCCTGAAACATTTCTCAAACTTAAAGGAAAAAATGTGCAAATTTTCAGGACTTTATAATCAGATAATGAACTTAAAAATCTGAAAATCTTCAATTTTCAGACCTCCAGTCGCATGCAAGAATGAATGAACTCCTTCAGGACAGCTGTCATCAAAGTTGCACATCCATTTGTCACCAGCGGATATCAAGGGACGTCAGGTTAGAGAATGGTCAAGTCGGAGAGAATCAGAGAAATCAGACAGGGCAGAAACACATCATCGAAAAAGCCGATAATTGAGCACTGGAATTGAAGATGGATCGGCGCATGTGGTCAATTCGGGGGGAGAGGTAGAAAAATTCGCAAAAAATAATCTCGCAATATGTTTGGGAGATAAGAATTATTATAGCATTTTCCAATAATTATTTTGTGAATTAAAAATTAGCATACATTTCTCAATTTTCTATCTTAGGAAGAAGTTAGAGAACAAATAATGCAGATCTGGATGAGAAGCGCCCACATTGAAAAAGTCAGTGATTGAGCGAACATCCAATCGAGCAATGACTCAGTTTCTTTGCACATGCGGCCAATTTGTGTGAGTTTTGTCTCTCTAGCTCTGATCTTTCGTCGAGCTCTCTCCCCAAGATGCCATGCTATTTCCTTATCTTCTCTATCTCGTCTTCTCTATCAAAAAACCTTGCTATTTCTCAATCCCGAACCCAGATTCCATAAATCTCTTCCAGCTAAAAGTAGTCCAGTAGCTTCTGACAAGTAGACAAGTGACATAACAATCGGCTATTCGTACTAGATACTACTAAGATAAAAAGGCAAAGAAGAGATTTCATACACCTACGAAATAGATTAGAGAAATGACTTCTAGACGGACCTAGGGAGCACTTTCGTCAGACGAAAATAAGCTATAGGGGGTAGGTCGCACGAGCGAATTCATAGTTATAACTCGAGGATCCAGTTTCCCAACTGTTATCCGCTCAGCACAGCCAATTATATGCGGTGGATTCTTATATGGTTTATTTTTTAATTTCATCATCATTATTTACAATTTTCAATGTTCAGTAACTGGCTGTTGGAATGGAAAGATACTTCGATTATCTGATGATGAACGAGAATGGATTGAAGTGGGAGAAATTGGAGATAATCGAAGCTGTTTTACATCGCACCACTAAATGGAAAAATTTATATTATTGGAGGACAGAAGTAAATTTTGGAGGCATTCGAGAATTGAATCATCAAGTAGCTTCATTTGATGAAAATTCATATTTTCAAAAATACTTTATTGAGCTAAATTACTCCAAAATTGTGGATACAGGACAAATATCACTCAAATTGTCAGGGTCGAAATCTTCATGAGCTTCGAGGTAGCCGTAATAATTCGTTATCATCAGGAGGCATTTGGAAATCTCCGATTTTAGCTGAAAAAATTAATTCTCTCAGAGAGTGAATAATACTCGCCTCATCAAATGATAGTCGACCCTCAGGATTTATACTCCAGCATTTCTCCATCAGTTCATACCTAAAAATCAAATGCTATTCAGGAGAGATCATGCCCTACATTTCATCAGGACACAACTCTGGTTTAGGAAGTCGATTTCCTTCTCTTAAATAAGCCAATAAATCTGACGATGCAATGTCGTGGTAGGGTCGTTGTCCTAGAGAGTAAAATTCATAGAGGGTCACACCAAATGACCAGCTAAATGATTATCTTATCAAAAATCATCTAATCCTTGATAATTACACATCGCTCTTTGATGAAAACTCGGAATTAGTAAATGCTTCGGGAGCTGTCCACTTCAGAGGCAGCAATCCTCTCATCACTTTATCCGATTCGTCACTTTTGATAGCTAATCCAAAGTCAGCTATCTGCAACAAGATCACAAATTGATTACCAATTCTCCAAACTAAATACCTTTGCTTTATGGCCCTTGGTCAAAAGGACATTTCTTGCTGCTAGATCTCGGTGCACAATATCTTTAGAGGCAACATAACTCTGAAGTTGATCAGGAATAATAAGTGAATGAGAGTTGAGAGTCTATTACCATTCCGTCGCAAACTTGCCAAGCAAATGATGTGATTTCTCGAATACCGATAGCTCCACTCTGGACTCTAGACACTTGCAAGTTGAGATATTAAAGTCATTTACCTTTAAATTTTCTTCATTATCAACGAGGTATTTCAAAATGTCGCCTAGTTCACAGTGTTCGAGTATCATCAAGGGAATGAATTTACTGGGTACGTAGCCGTACATGCTGCGTGTCAAAACTATGATTTATGAAAACTTTGAAATTCAATTTTTACCTAACAATATGCAGATTGTATTCGAGTCGTTTCATAATTTCAATTTCTCGATAAAAGTCCTCACGATCTCGGTCAGATGCATGTCCTTGAAGACGTTTCACTGCCACATGAAATAACTTCATAAAGCTGGCTTTATCATTTCAAAGACTACTTCGACTACGTCCTTTTTTGAAATCGAATGCAAATGAACTTCGATATTACGGCTAATCTCAAATAGGGGAATCCGACCTATTAATTTTCATTTCATTGCAGAACGATAAATGAAAACTATTCGAACCAGACACAAATCCAACATGAACCTCGGAAAATGCTCCCTTTCCTAGTAGTCGATCCTCTTGAGTCTCCACTTTTGATGGCTCGATTATCCAAGCGTCCCTATAATTCATTTTCTAATTAGATATTCGAGCATTCGTACATACCTTTTCAAATCCGAACAATTAATGTATTCGTTACGATGCTTAGAGTTTCTAAAATTAAAGAAAGCACATTTTATTTTTAAAAAAAAATCGATTACTTTATATGATTTGCGATGAATATGTTGATGTGTTTCCTTCGATAATAAATCGTACAAACGACGAATATGATTAATAAGACAGATATAATTGGAATAGAGATGATTAAGGCTAATGATATTTATTATTTATTATGAAATATTCCCAAATGATCTCACCTATTTTTCCATAATCGGCAGATGAAGAAGTGGGAGTTGATGAGGTAAGAGTCTTTGGATCCTGATTCATTAGCTGTAACATTCTTAGTATGAAAGTATCACAAAATCACTAAAGAGATGCATTATGGGGTAATCGAGTATGCCTATCATAAATCTGAAGCTCTTTCCTGGTGTAATGATATTCTGAGCGAAATACAAACACTCGAAATGAAGATTTTCTATATACAGGGTGGACCATAATTATAGTTAGAGAGTGCAAGTTCCGCCCACTCGGTGAAGACAAAATCAAAATGATTTTTCGTCATTTTTTTCAAAAAATGACGAAACTATTTGTTCTTTTTCCACTATTTTATATATAAGCCTAAGGGAAATTTTTGCGCTCAAATTGCAAAGTAGGCTGGCTTATAATATTACCACGAAAAGGAATTATCAAAAGTTTAGAATGTTCCAGAAACAAACAAAGAAATTCAAACAAACGTCCTTACAAGGCCGTTCTCCCTTTGAAATAGCCTTTGCTCTATTCACTGCAAAGGTAGAGCACACTTGTCGTTTGACGAAAACGCTTGCAAAGAGGGTTTTCGGATCGTCGTCTTCAAAAAGTCATATCTTTGGTTACACTGATCCGTTTTTCATGCGGTTTTTTGTTATAAGTTTGGTTACCCCATCAGATTTTGAGAAAAATACTTCCATGACTCTGCCTTCACATCGAGAATATCACTTGCGCCTTCTAAGCGAAAAATGTCATTTCAAATAGGTGGAAATGTAATAATTTCTAACTAATAATGCTTATATTAATTTACTTTTTCAACGATTTTCCATTTATTCGTTTGTGGATCGTATTCCTCGATTGAATTACAAAACTTTCTCTTGCCAGGTTTTTGAAATCTAAGTTAGCAAATCTTTCGTATAAAGATATGCAAAATCTCAGCTCACCCTCCGATTGCATACAATTTCCCATTCGTAGTAACAAGCGAATGATGATATCTTCCATAATTCATACCAGCGATTCGAGAAATTTGACTGTCAACTGGAGCTGAGGGGTCGAAACACAGACAAGATTTGAATGCATAACCATCACTAAATATATAATAATACATTATTTGTCATACAAAATTAACAACGTCTCTCCTCCAGTTATGTAAATTCTTCCATTCAGCGATGCAACTCCGAAAGAGCCTCGTGTTTCTGGAATCTCTCCAATTTCAATCCATTCTTGTTCATCGTCTGATAATCGATATATCTTTCTACTTGTCCATCCATCAATAACTGAATATCCATAATTACAATAAGGAATATGCTATAATGTGACCGTATAAAATGTTATTGCATATTACTGTTTGGACCCAACTAATTAGAAGAGGAAAAGCAGGCCCTGTTTCCCATTTTCCATCTATTAAAATCTGAATTAATTATTTCATGAACTTTCATCCGATCTTCTTACATCAACTCGACTCGTATTTTTCCATGCTTTAGGATCCACTCCATTCAAATAATACAATTTGTTTTTGAAATAAGCCACAGATGCAAATTGACGCCATTCAGGAGGAGCTGGACCTGAAAAATTCTCTGAATCGATCATTCATAGATTTGCTGATAAGACCTTTTGAAATCATTCGAGTATTCAAATCAAATATTTCAAATGAGTTATCTCTGCTATTAATTTCAAAAATCTGAAATTTGGGAAATTATTCAAAATAACGAGCATAAGAACTCACTTTATTTTGTGTGGTTGCTATTTCATATGGCACATACCAACTGTGGGATTTTGTAATCTCTTCGACTGAGCAGGTATATGAATTGAACAAGCATATTCTTCCTTCATCTTCGTCATCATTTTGATAACAAACTAACTTATTACTAATTGTTTCAAAGTCTCTTACTTAGCTTTCAATAATTTCTTACGGTAGAATAAAATTTTATGCGAATTATTGAATGAATTGTCTCCACCAACTTGCGAATTATTGATATTTCGAGCTAACCTATTCATTTTACTATTAATCAATGGCATCGCGGTTCCTTTCTGAAATTATCACTTCCATTTTAGTAGTGAATTATTTCCTTTCAAAATGCAAAAGAAACGGTATTTTGGATCACCCTCATCAAATCCCTCAACTATTTATGATGGGTTGAACCTTGCGATAATTTTTAGACAGGAATCATGCGTGAGGAGACCCTGTCGCACCGATTGTGTTTTCCCGTTGTAAAATGGAAATTTGGATACATTAAAACAAGAAATGAGCCTATTTTCATTCATTGCTGACGTTTTTCTTGAAATCTTTGCAACACCTTCCCTCAAATGAACGAGAAATGACGATTTGGACAATTTTCAATCGTTTGGATATATTCAAAAATCATGATCACTAATTCAATTGACGAAAAACGTCAGCAAAATTAAAAATTCAGAAAATGTAATCAACCCTACATAATAACTTACCGACTGAGAAGTTGATCTCTTTTTCATAGCTCTCTGAGTTGGAGATTCCTTGAATTCGATTTCTTCATTCTCCACCCGTTTGTCGGAAGCATCTGGGTTATTCAGCATTGGCTTTATGATCTTATTATACATAATAAGTAGCGCATATTCTATGCGACATCAAAAAGAAAGACTCTTTGTTTTCTTCTAAATTTGGGGCATTTTGGGTATCTATATCAATAATGCTTCAATATGATGTTATCGTAAATAAAATCGCTTTAACTGTTTTTCAACCAGCTAAAATCTAATATAGCAGAAGCACTAATATTTATAAACGAAGATCACCTCAATATTTGAGCGAGTGTAACAAGTGGAAAATGAAATGACAATCAAAAGAATTCACAGGTACTAATAGGTTTAGTCAAACATTTTCTTTAGGAATCAAATCTAAAATGGTCATCTAACAGACTATTGTTGCAACTCATCAGGCTTCATCGAACTTCCAAAGTTGACAAATATTTCTTCACATGTTCTATCGAAAAAAAATTGACCGCGATTATCATTTTAATCGCGCACTTCCACCAAGTACCTGCACTTCTTCTAGACATAGTTTAAAAAACACTTCCCGACTTTTCCTTTCTGAGAGGGTGAGTAAAAAGTCTGGGTCGTTTTTCAATTATAAAATCTACGTTATAAAAATCATAAATTCATAACGAAATAAAATAAAAATATACAGATAGATAGAATATGTATAGGAGAAGGTAATATTCAAGCTTCTAGAAAAGTTTTTTTTCTTTTTATCCCGGTGGTGATTTTTAAAAGTAAATCTAAAGCGACCCAGACTTTTGCGCACCCTATAAATATTTGAACAATGAAAATCTTGACTTACCTTTAGCTACATTCTTAGTACTATCTTGTTTATTTCCTGAGATGAGCTGAGACTGGTTTATTAGTAATAATAGTGGAAATAGCTTCAATAACATAAGGGTATTTTATCTGCAAAAATATCTTAAGAGCCATTTCACGAATAACTGTAACAAGGGTCCGGACAATTGTAAAAGTGTCCTGGATCCGAACCAAACCTGTATGGGTTGAGTCCGGATCCGAAATACTTTTGCAATTGTCCGACTACTCTTTATATTTTGTTCTGGTTATTCAAAGAATCCGTCTTAAATAATACTTGATTTTGAAAGACTTATTAAATTGTCCAGCAATAATAAATAAGAACTAAGAAATGTGAACAGTAAGAACAACTGAATCAGTTCTGACTGTTCAAAGAGAAAATTCTAGTAAATTTCGGATCGTTATTGATGTCGATTGCAATGATATTTATCAATCGATTAGAGGGAAACGTTATCGAACTCTCTCGATCTTCGTATATTAAGAGTTTTTTTTCTGTGTTTGATGGCGATATTTTTATACCGATAAGTAACTCGGCGTTTTGAGCGGTGGTGGAAAGATCGTAATCATGTAGTCATTGAAAACGTCGAAATGACAAAAAAAAAACTTTTTTAAATTACCTACCTTTTTCTTAAGAGCCATTCTACGAATAACTGTAATAAGGGTCCGGACAATTGTAAAAGTATTTCGAATCCAAACCAAATCCATATGGGTGGATACACCCATGGGCCCTAATCACAAAAATGGGGAGATCAGGGCCCGTACCAAAGTCCTAGATTGAACTCAGTCCAATCAGTTAGATTCACCTGAGGGCTAGTCTCATCTCGTAAAAATATGGCGTCAATATAACTCAATAGTTTACAAAGAAAATGTTTGAAGAATCACATAAATTTATATTGAGGATGTGCAGAAAGGCCTAATTTAGTTGCCTATAATGTCAAAATTGCAAAATAATTAGGTAATTATCTCTTAATTACAATTAGAATGAGCTCTATCCAAAAATTCATCAAAGTTAGGCTGAGCCCAATAGAGTTAGATTGAACCAGTTAAATGGATCTAACATTCGATTGAACTCCGCCTAACGTTCGGCCGAGCGAAATAGCGTGCAAATTGGAGGAGTGCACCTCAGCCGAATATTGGGGAGCAGCTCTGCCCCCCAACTTCCGTCGCAGCTCAAAGAGGGAAGAACTAGTTCGATTAAACTTCGTTGAAAGCGCTCATTATTCGATTCGCTTCAATTGTTTCAATTTTCGCCTTAGTTTTCTCATATTCTGTCCTTATCTCATTATTTCAAGCTCTTTTTTTCTGAAATATTTCAATTTTCTCTTCAAAACTCGTTCTACTGCATCGGAATAGCTTCTAATAATTTTAATTTAAACCAAGTCCTCACATTATCCTATGATTTTTGCGAATATTGTGAAGTCTACCCAATAAAAATAAATAAAAGATGCAAGTAAGACTAAATAAGGAATCATTTTATCGAGAAAAACGATAAAAAGTTACGGAAAAACAAAATAAATAGGACTAAAACCTGTATCTGTAATTATATTCTAATTATCGATAATTGCCAAATAATTATAAAAATCACGAATGAAAACGTCGAAAAAAATAAATGAAAGTGGAAATCCAGTTTGAATAATGAATTCGCAATGCATGCCGCGACGCGGGCGGGAAGTGTGCTGTTCGCACCGCCCCCTTGTGCGAAGGGCACTGCGACTGTCAAGTTTTTTTTACAATGGACAATAATAACTCAGAAAAAGGCCTATCGGAAACGAGAATGTACTAGAGAGGTGACAGAAAGGTACGCTTTCTCACTTCATTATGCACGTTATTTCATCGCAGGGATGAAGAAAGTTTCAATCGCCTGCATTCCCCTTTACATGTTCGAATAGCCGCTTTTTTGCGCATTAACAATGCAGTGGTTTGATGTAAAATCATTTCAGGCTCAATGTTAAAGATTCTTCTTGGAATTGTTGAAAATCAAAATCTGAAACACTTTTTAAACATTGAACACGAATTAATAATGCGTGCACTGATGCTTGTAATCATGTGAAAGGGCAAAATATGATCATAAACTCATTTTCATAACAAGGAATAGAATTCTCCTCGTTTATTCCCAGATGATATTGCCTTTAACTTTATCATATCATTTAGATTTTCTTAACTTCGAACTTTTAGAATTTACCTCGAAAATTCATTATTATACCAAATATCATTCGTTTGCATCGTCATCAAAGCAGATGTTTCATGAGTTTTCAGCATAAAATCTATAGGCTCCGACAAAATTCAAATAATTGACAGTCAAAAGTGTCTAGACCGGTCGTCTATTTGAAAACTATTGCTAAATTATATTCAATATTTATAACTCAATTTCACCAGAGATATTGTAATAAATTGACCTATTATATTCTGTATGATTTAAAATTATGATAAATGGCCACTAATTCAAGCAGCAGTCATCTCGCAAATTTTGTCGAAGTCTATGGGTATCATAAGAATCATTACTACATAATTATTAGTCAGTATCTCAACTATATTGTGGCGATTTTAACGAATATTGTTGCGACTTTTACATTTTACGTTATTAGAAATTATGGCAAGAAACTTGCAACATTTTACAGGTCTTATTATACCTTCCAATACTGCTAATCGTCACGAAAAAGATATTTTAGAAGAAGCATTGTAGCGCAAATTGTATTTGGCGTCGCATTTGCAAATGGTATAGCAATATTCTCTCCATACATTTGGGTATCGAGCACGGTTAGTTTACATTCATTCCATACAAGGTGCATAATAACACTGATACCATCTAGTAATTAAAATTTCACTGATAACGTTCATTGCCTGGGAGTTGTTTAGACATTTTTGAAGTGTTACGGGACCAACAACTTCAGGACTTGATAAATCACCAATTTTGGCAAAATTTATACTAACGAAGCCTGCCGCTTGCAGAGCGGCGAGCGGAGTATACATTGAAATTTCAATAGAAGAATACTTGAAATGGGATCGGTATTTTTACGCACTTTGTATTTGAGAAATATGTTTTAGAATTCATTTTTTAGGAATATATAAAGAAATTAGTAAAGTAACGGAGATATTTAAATTCCAGGAGAAATCTTGTCGGGTCATCCAATATTTTTTACTTCAGACAGCAACGATGGAAGGTCTACTGGGAAAGAAGTCAATTATATTCGATTTTTGCTTTTTATTTATGGGCGTCGTACTAGCGATCACGATCATATTATGCTGCATATTTCAAATACTGCTTCATATGATTACTGTGTATCAGCTGCATCTCAATAGGAAAGGATATTCATTATCATCATACATAGCCATTTTTGCAGTATTTTTTGGTAAGATATGATGCGTTCTCCTAGATTAATCGTATTTTACCAGTATTTCCACTATATCTTCTTAACTTTTGGATATTGTATGAAGGTCTCGACTTCAATGGAGATGATTACCGAAATCTTTCGCCCGAGGAAAGACAATACGTAGAGAAATTAGTATTGTTGTCATTTAACTTCGAAAGTCGGCCTATAATAAAATGGATATTGGTTGAATTTGTTCTATTTAGCATCGCCATAAATGTTTCCACATTTTCTGTTATTAAAATGTACGCATTATCTTACTTTCAATAAAGGTCATGCTGGTTCAGATAGCTTACGCGTTAGATTTCAACGTGAGATTTTTCGAGAGTTCTAATCGAAAGAAAAATTGTAAAATTTATCAGCGCTCTGTTATTCTGAACTCAGCATGGTCCTAATTCCAAATATTAAAAATTAATTTTTTGTAGAGAAAGTGGAATAATTCAGAACGAAACGTATTCTGTCGAGTAGTCGAAAGAAACTATCGAGCCATACCATTTCTCAGCATAAAATCGTCCTTCGCGGAATCACTTGTTATGTCATTATGTATGAAGTTTATATCGGAATACCTGCAATTATTATATGCTCCTTTATACCATTTATCTATTTGGATTTACTGATTTTCGACAAGTAAGAATATAGCCTATTTGAGCGTATGGCAATTAATAAAAGTGGTGGTAACGTAGTACGGCAAAATCGAGTAAAGTAATTCGTGTATTTCTAAAGCGCACATTTTGTTGACTCACTGTACTGTTGTCTTATGAAAAGAATGGTCAAGCTTTAATTTTAGGCTAGAATGGGAAAATGGAAAGGAGACAGTCTATTCTTTTCTTTCTCGAATGTATTATCTCTCTTACAACTATCTTCTCATTTTAGCCTAAAAATTTGAAACCTTGGCCTTCTCCATGCCTCGATATTTTTACTATTTCTTTGTCCGAAATCTGGGAGATGCAAAGTGGTGCACGGTTATTTTACAAGATAATAGAACGAGAAATAATTCGGGAAAAAGCGAGACTCTCCTAAAATCGTTTCTTTCTTTCCATATTTTGACCTCTTACGGCCGTATGCAATTTATCCTTTGATGTAAGCCTCGCCCATTTGCAACTTTGCTGCGGTGTTGGGCATCGCATTGTCAATTGTGCAGATTTTGACAATTGAATGAACTTATTCCGCCTTTCTTCCATTCGCTAACGAATGGCCCAATCATTTTCTCGCATTTTCCCCATCTCTACTTCTGCTGTACTATGCACTACTTTACTAAATGACCGAAAATATTAATAAAATCTATTACAGTGTCCCAATATTCCCTCTTATGATACATGCGAGCACGAATGGCCTAGTCACATCCATCATGTATTTGGCCGTCATAACTCCACTGCGAAAAGGAGTTATTCGAATATTTCGATACCAACTTCATAATCGAAACAATGTCCCAGACCAGAGCAACGAAGTGCGCAACAACTATCTGCCTGATATCACTTAATCATGATATCAATTATTTGGTCAATAAAAATATATTTATTTCGAACCTCAAGACATTGTAAAAGTAAATTCACATTAAAATAAAAAATGCATGCCTAATGTTTGCTTAAATAGTAGCCAGCAAAATACAACTTGATATTCGTGAAAGTTAACTGAAGCAGAATAAAACTTTGAAAAGATCGCTTATCTAGCATGACAGAGTGAATCATTCCCAGCTCATGGTTTATTTTCAAAAGTATTTTTATTCGTGCATGATTTTCGAAAGTGATGAAACTGTTTGGTTAATTGAAATGCATGAAATTTACAAATCTTAAATCAATATTTTTTCTTGACTTTTCTGAATTCAATGTTAAACATTATTTCATTTTAAAGTTTAAAAACTAACGATTTTTGTGCTTCTATATCTTGGCCTCTAAAGTTTAGATGAATTTTTTAAATTTAATTACGTACTTAGAATTAATTTTTGTCTCTTTTTAATGAGTTCAGACAGTTCTTAATGGATGATTTTAGTATTTGCAAATGAAGACAAATTGCGTTCTCTCGGAGCTAATTTCAAAGGCAGATGTTTCGAAATTCTAATGTCTCTTTCAATTGAAATGATTCATTCTTCAAATTTATCTCAAAACTTCGTAACAGTCGAGTTCTGTTGACCTCGGAAGACTGTAGAGAAGTGTGTGCTGTGTAGAAGGAAGGCGAGGACAAGTTGATGAGCACGAAAACGTTTATTAATGACAATTTGGGGGTATTTATAGAGATCAGGGGTAAGATATCTAGGATAGATATGCAATTATTGTAGAGTGATATTATCACATACAATTCATACCCAACTCATTCGAAATTATTTTATTATCAAACTTGTTACCGTGGACGGATGAACGTGGAGCAGGAAAACTTAGATCGCTAATATCGATCATTTGTCATGAGTATAAATCCACAATTGTGCTTGGCTCATTGAAGTCTCTCAATAACGAGTGCTATTTTTTTAATTAAAGCAGTCGGGTATCGGCTTTCAAATGGCTGCATTTTCTCACTTTGGTTTATGTCAAGAGCTCAATATTTTCGTTCTACCAGGTTCATTGGAACAATCTAACAGAGAGAAGGCAATTTTCCTATCAACAAATCAGAAAAAGAGAAACCTGGGCAGTATAAATGCTTGCCTTTAGGGCCATCCACAGCACTATTTTTCATGGGGCATTTTAAGAACCATTTTTTAATCGTGGTATAAAGCGAAAAGGGCTGGGCACAGATTTGCATAAATCTGCAATATACTATTGCTAAAATCCGTGTCAAGTCTTTTTTCACTATACAAATAGTGCTATTTATTTATTTTTCACATATCTAGTATGATGATTTGAATTTTCTCAGGATGTTCCTCTCCTTGGTGGCCGGTCTTCTGATCGCTGGTGCCGCTGCGAAGCCCGAACTCACTCCACAAGCTAATGGAAATAAAACTCTAGTCTATCGTAAGTGACTAATATTTATTAAAATACAATGAAAATGCATTATTATTATTCATTTAGTTCCTTATGTGAATGAAAATGTTAGTTACGAAGGAAGAATTGGTCTGTTTGATTCGCAGAATTATTCTGTCGAAAATATTATAAAATTCCCCAACTCGTATTGGCCAACTCGAGTGGCAATTGCACAGAATAAAGTAAATTCTTATGCTCGCTATCTCGAATAATTTCTTAGGTTTCAGATTTTTGCAATTAGCAATTATGAGGAGTCATTTAAAACATATGACTTGAACACTGGACGACCTTCAAGAGGTATTATCAACAAATCCATGAATGATCGATTCAGAGAATTTTACAGGTCCAGATCCTCCTGAATGGCGTATTGATGCATTTGTGGCTTATTTCAAAGGCAAATTGTACTATTTGGGTGGATGGGATCCTAAAACAAAGAAACGTACAAATCGAGTTGATGTAAGAAGATCGAAAAGATCGAATGAAAGTCCACGAAATAATTTATTCAGGTTTTAATAGATGGAAAATGGCAAACAGGACCTACACTTCCTCTTCCAATTAGTCGTGCTCTAGCAACAATATGCGATGGAATTTTATACGGTCACATTATAGCATATTCGCTATTGTAATTATGGGTATTCAGTTGTTGATGGATGGAATAGTAAAAAAATATATCGATTATCAGACGATGAACGGGGATGGGTTGAAGTCGGAGAGATTCCAGAAATACGAGATTATTTTGGAGTTGCATCGCTGAATGGAAAAATTTACATTACTGGAGGAAAGGAGTCGTTAATTTTGTATGATAAATAATGTATCATTATGTATTTAGTAATGGTTTTGGTGTATCAAAATTCTGTTGGTGTTTCGACCCCTCAGCTCCAGTTGACAGTCGAATTTCTCGAATCGCTGATATGAATTATGCAAGACATTTTTATTCGCTCATTTCCGCTAACGGGAAATTGTATGCAATCGGAGGGTGAGCTGGGATTTTGCATATCTTTATACGAAATATTTATTAATCTAGATTTCAACAAGTTGGATATAACAAGTTTTGTAATTCAATCGAGGAATACGACCCACAAACGAATAAATGGCAAGAAGTCGGAGAAATTAACATCGAATAAAACTTGATTATAATAATCTCAGATTTCATGCAGAAATTTTATTCAATAAAATGTGAAATAATAATTTTATTTCAATGAGCATGAAAGACAACTCTCGAAGACATTCAAAAGTAACGAGGGATAATTGTAGCTGAAATAAATATTCCTTTTAAACAGGGTTGCACGAACTGAACTTCGAACTATCTGGAAGTTCAATTCAGTTCAAGTTCGATCACGAAAATTCTTTACAGTTCAAGTTAAATTGAAGTTCAATTTTTGATGATAGATCATAATAAAATTGAAATATTTTTTAGAGTGAAAGCACTTACCTCTTAGATTATTTGTATTATCCTTGTCAGGAAAATAAGTTAGAAAAAAAATCATAATCCTTTCAAAACTATCTAATGGAATTCTCATATCATTGAGTTAGAATACTGGCCTTTCCGGTGATTACTCACCTGAGTCTGAATGGCATGTCCACATGCTTTTTATACTTATATGTCATAACTCCGCTGCATCGTGGTGTAATTCAAATATTTCGCCTCCAGTCGAATAGCATTGCAGACGTTTTCGACTAGAGTAATGAAGTACGAAATCATAAATATCTAATCATTACAGGCTTATAGAATTTAATAAGAGGTTAATAACATTTGTAAGAGAATAAATTTATTTTTAAATTTCATTCTATGCATAATTATTAGAGCGAAAATCATGAATAAATAATTCTGACGAATACAATACAGATGATTTTTCCATACAAAGTATTTTTTACATGATCCGTATTATCTTCTGGAATTCATGCTTATCAAATCGTTTCATCTCTCATGCACATATCAGGTCCGTTTGGCAAACAGGAAAATATTGGCTAGAATAGATCCCCCTTGCTAATTATCTGAATTCCTATTATTTACTTACCTATTGCATGCCACGTCTGCCCATCTTCCAGTATATGGAGTCGATTGCATCGTGACACAATTCTCATTATCTAAAAGGCAAATAAATGAATGTTTCGGGAAATTATAGACAATCAATTTGCGCTTCTTAGAATTCTATCACGTTTCAAATATTTGATTGAACTAAACTTTATTAAAACCTAGCATTGGAATACATATATTGAGACCATACCAAGGGAGGACTTAAGTCAGGATGGTCTTGCGACCTATCCTTTGTATATTTTTAAGTCTGACTCAAATGCTTCCTAGGCCTGATTGAGACTTCATTGATAGAGACTGTTGATTTTCTCAATTTATGGTTATTTTCATGTCTAAAAATCTCTTCGAGTTGTTTCCTTTAGTTTTTCACTTACTCATTAGATTATCAGGTTCGCCCATTGGTGCTGGATATCCTGTATTCCAATTATCATAAACCATTGTAGCCCCCGTGTAAGTATCTTGAAATGCGGCGTCAGTGTATTTAGTTGGAGCCTAAATTTAGTTTCTATAATCTTATGCCATCAAAGATTTTGAATAATGCATGATGATAAGATTTTTAGTTCTTTGACTCCAAAGAAATCTTTCTAGAATTTCAACAACTTCATTAGAACTAAAAAATATTTTTTAAAAAAACCTTGTTTTTATTTTATGAGAAAATGAGGAAAAATGTGCGAATTATTACTGTCAATGCCATGCATTGTTGAGATTTTGTACATATAAGAATTCTAAATCACTTACTATTCGCTGGAACGCCAGATAAAATTCTGAAGTAGCACCAAACGCTGAAATCGATGAATTGTAAAAAAAAATCACAAATCTACAAAGGAAATTCGAAAATGAGCTGGATAAAATGAATACCGCTTTGAAGAGCCGTATTTTGAGCGGCATTCTGAATGAGCGGATAATTGGATCCCATAATTTGCATGTCGCACAAAGATATCCCCGTAGTATAATCTGACGTTGCAGCGCCAATTTTCTAAATTTGCATCGAATTGAAATCTACATCTAAAAATTTTCTCGAATTTCCGCTTTGAATTCAACGAAAAATGCTATCATCGAAAGGGTAAGATAAAATTTGATTTTTGAAAATGAAATTTTTTATTAGAATAAATCGCTTTTTTAATTTTGACGATAGGAAAAGCTAAATCGAAATTTCCTAAGTACTATTTTTGGTTATAGAGTAATGAAGGTATGAATTTTCAAACTCTGATAAAAATGCGACTCACGAAATAACAGAAGTCCATTAATTCCATAACTGGATATCCGCCTGGAGTAGTTGGACAAATTTTCGCTGAAATGACAGACTATTTTCATACTGTATTACAAACTAGGATATTCGGCATTTGCCTTTCCGGTCTTCTAAAAAATGACTTTTGACAGAAAATTAAAGTGTGAAGAAAATCGATTTTCCATCAAAACCTATTTTCTTCTCTTTCCACAAGGCTTTCTTCGTCATTTCATTCCCAATTAGGTAATATGATTTTTCCCAATCGCTCATATCTGTAAAAAA
Organism: Diploscapter pachys; assembly: GCA_002287525.1. NCBI lineage: Eukaryota > Metazoa > Nematoda > Chromadorea > Rhabditida > Rhabditidae > Diploscapter > Diploscapter pachys. Next base: position 148,775 of record LIAE01006751.1, on the reverse strand, counting down.
AATTCGGGCAATATCACTCACGACATGTTGTCGTAGTTGAAGTAGTAGTGCTGGAAGTGGTTGTTGTTGTTGCGATAGTGCTAGAAGTAGAAGTGGTCGTTGTCGCGGTTGAAGTCGATGAACTCGTGCTTGAAGATGTTGCAACTGAATTAATATCCATTTATTTCAAGTTCATATACCAGGTATTGAATTCAATTATGAATGATGAATTTGCTATAGAACTTGTTTCATTTTTGTAATTTCTTCTAATATATCTAGCATTTATAGAAAGTGTATAAAAAATCCCTTCGCCATCCCTGGTTTCAAGTAAAAAATGAAAATTCATAATGCAATAGCTGTTAAGCGAGACGAAAACTAAACTAAAAATTTAGCCAACAAATTACTTGTGGTTGTGCATTCAGTCAAACCTAGGATCTATTCGAAAAGATCGAAATGTACTATTTACTGTTAGAGATTGAAATTAGCAAACATAGGAAGCAGCTAAAAAAGCTCACATATCACAGAATAAAGCTGCGAAAGAGTTATTTTGAGATTATCATTCTTTCATAAATACACTAATTTTTTTTTCGCAAAACGCCTTCAAATTTAAGCTTTCTACCTGAACTAGTGGAAATCGGCTCTGTTGAAATCTCAGTTGTGGGCTGAAAACTGGGGAGATCCATGTCTGGAGTCGCCAAACATCCGAAGCAACTTCGGAATAAAAAGAAAAAGACCGCGATCTTCATGGTAGGGAGGATATAGTGCTATTAATGAGACATTACAAGGCATAAGAAAATGCCGATGCTTCCTCGTTGCAGGCGACGATGTTAATGAAATCTTCCTGGAGTGAAAGTCTTTAATTTGATAGATAAATTAGACGACCAGGTTGGCGCTTTCTAGCCAACATGGGCAGCCAAGTCATGATTGCAATTATCGATTATTCTCAGACGTAGAAAGACGTTCAGCCAAAATAGGAATTCGAGAGAGAAATCTAGAAATCTACAAAATGCTTATTAACAGAACGCTCGTACTGATGCAAAAGAAGTTTAGAATCACGACATTAGTGAATTGTCTATTAAGAGTGTCAGTAAGGACCAAAGTCGGTGTTTCCAGGGGTCCGTCGATTTGGCTGATTTGCGCGTATATAGTACAGTTTTTCACGCTGATCATCATGGTGTGGTTTGTTTTTCATAAAAATTATCGCATGCAGGATTACGGTAGCTTAAAGTTTTGACAGATCCGGCCTCGGGAAAAAATGAATAATTCCCTGTGTCTACATTCTAGAATAAGTTTCAGAACGAAAGTTGTTCACCATGTCCATCTACTCAATATACCGAAAGGATGAATTTTTTTCTGGCATGGAGATGTAAAAACTTTAAATTAGCATAACTTCGCCCACTTGCATTGTTACGAAAAACGAATAGCACCACGAGAATCGCGTGAAAAACTGTATAAGATATGTGGAAATCAGCCAAATCGACGGATCCCCGTTCCGTACCACTTTGAATAGTTCTGACATCCACCCTTAAGTTCATTAGTATCAATTGCGCTTTATTTAAAAAAAAAAAAAACACTGAAGGATCAATAAAACATGATTCATCTCCATAGTTTCGAGAAGCTATGATTATTAGTTAGGAATAGATTCTGCGTTACTCATAATGATAGGTCTTGTCTATGAATGCACAACTATCTAAATATCAACATCAAAAGTCTAACTTCTGCTTTTAGAAGCGCATTTTATTCGCTGAGAAAGAAGATGCAATCCAATAAGATTTTGGGTTTTTTTCAGTCTTTTCTCTAACTAGTTCAGACATTAGTTCGACAAATAATTTATCTTAATCCCGATTTAGATTTCGAAAAAGAACAATCTCGAAGTTATATTTTTACTTTAGTAAAATCCAAAATTTTATTAGATAATTTGAACCAACTTTCCTCATTTTTGCAATAGTATTTTTCTCGTGTCTGTCTCAAAATTTTATTTCATATCGTTTTATTTCGAATAATTATGGAAGCATTTATTAAGTCCATTTTTCATTTCATGATGTTGCATTAACATTTAGATAAAATATGAATTTAACTTTTCCACCAAGTAACGATGATATAAGTAAGTCGTTCTCTACATAAAATTGAAATTAAAGAAAACATTAAGATATTCTCCTCTATTTCTATAATATTGAAATGATAATTCATGGGTCTCCAATAGTTATCGCATTCTATTTGATCAAATCGCTGCTATTTAAACCGGGACGATTGACAAAATTCGAGAATATATTGCTCATACAATGCTTCATTAAGACTGGCTACTTTATTTCATACACCATAGTGGTATTTTTCACTTAAAGGTTAATGATTTTTTGCATTTTTAGATTTGCATCCTTTTCAATCTGCATAAGTCGCATTTTCCCAACACAAAGGATGATGGTGGATCGGTAGGTTTCTATTTCCATTCTATCAAATAATTACAACTTGAGAACTAGAGTCCATCATTATACGAAAATTTGAAAGGGTAGATTTAAATTTAAAACGCTTCCATTTAATTATCGTAGGGGTTCAAATGCATGATATTTTTCGTAAGTAGGCCTTTGCATGATAAGTGCAGTATTTTAGAAAAGAATATTGAAGTTGTAATCAGAGACGAGCAAAGGCTAAATTTTTAAAATCCAAATACTCGCTTATAGAAATTTACGTAACTATTGGAATCAGAATAATATCTGCGTCATAAAATTCAGGAATGTTTTCGCTATTTCATAGTGAAAACTGCATTAAATTTGTTATGTTATTACCAAGATACGGTCCAGTCTTTGGGTTTTCAGTCCTTGAATTTCCAAAGACTTGGTCATATTTCGAGACATACTGTATCAAATCCTATCCAAATTTTTACATTACATAAAGAGAATTTTTCTTTAATTTACTATGCGAAAGATTTTCCAACATCATGCTTGGATGAGTTTCTATGAGTGAGTCTTTGTACTTCACTTTAATCTTTGCTTGTTCCCGGTTATAATGAAACTACATATTTGATGTTTCCAATTCAGATAGCTCTTCATGTATGCGTCTCCATCGCGTGGGCATTTTTGACTGTCTCAAAATTCGGATCACTAGCCATTAACATTGTTAGAGCTAGTATATTTACAAAGTAAATTTACAATTAGCAAATGGTTATAAAATCATCGTTCATTATAATCAAGATGCATATTTGGATACATCAAGCCATCAGAACATGCAAAATAGTGTGAGGAATGGTAGGGAAAATATTCTTTTCCCGCACAATTTCGCATGACATGACGGCTTGAGATTTTGATGTTGCCAACCAAAATCCATTTTTAGCACGATAAATCGACGTCTGTTACGATATATTCGATATGCATTCGGTGTGGCGTTCTTCTTTTATGTTCTACTCAACAATATTCGACACATCTTCGATTTCTATTTCCAAATTAACATCCATGAAAGAAGAACTAATGACAAATTTTATTATTCGGGTCTAAATGCAATTGTAAGGAAAATACTTTCTCACGAATTTGAATTAAG
>LIAE01006751.1:125332-145211 GCA_002287525.1 Diploscapter pachys | reverse complement strand
ATCGCCTAATTAGCGAAGCTGTCAGGAAAGCCGAAAAGAGTGTCAATCGAAGGCTTCTGATGAATGTTAGTGATTTTTACATTTTACTCATTGACATAAATTTTTTCTTGTATAGTAGTTATCAAGTATAATATTGTCACTATATCTTTCAATCATTAAAATATTTATGCTATTCCGAATGACGGTTTTTATTTAGATATTATCAGAAGTGATAACAAACAATGCATTGACGTTCGAATTAATATTCCGTCTTTTTTATGTCAATAAAGCAATTTGCGCGATCGCAACGAATTACTGGAGTAAATCGATTCAAATCTTGGAGGTAAAAATATACATACTTTATTTCCACCAAATATTTCCATGCTCTCAATTTTCTGACTTCTCATTCTCTCTCGATTTCAAATTCTATTTCTCGAAAAGAGCATTCGGAATCTAGAGATGGATGAGAAGTCGGAGTAATTGAGAGCAGTGGAATATGTGGCTTAAGTAAAGAGTAAATTTGTGCATAACTTGCGGTTTGCAAAATTAGCCAGATTGGATGAAATAAATTGAAGAATAGTTATCATTTTTAAATCAATTCATATCGCATGACTTTTTTTGAAAATTTGAAATCAAACTCTGCCTTAATAAATGAAATTTAGCTAATTACTTCTATTTTAACAATATATAGTCCATTCGTGCAAATAATTTCCCTATACTTTGTAGTACGAGGTGTAGTTCAGGTAATAAAGTTATCGGTGCTAAAGTAGTAATAATACATCAGATATGTTTTGCAGACATCAAAGGTAAAAAACTCAGCTAAAGTTCATCCTGTGCAAAATCAACCTCCGGCATCACAAAATCTATCTTCATCAAATATTTGATCGCTTAATATAGAAATTTAATTTAAACAACTTTTCATATCATCAAACTAACCTATTCTTTGCAATATATCTTTGTAATAACATTTCAAAAATACCATGCTCATTATGAAAAGTGGTTAACGAATTTGAATGATGCATTTACTCCACATTTTTCACTTTATCAATATGATAAATGTTTTATTAAAATATGAGACAATTCAAACTATTCTTTCAACAAAATTATACAAATTCTAAATAATATCATCCATTATCAAAATGAAAATAATTAGAGTGAATCAGATCTAAGGGGCGCTTTCGTCAGACGAAAAGAAACTACAGAGGGTAGATCGCACGAACGAATTCATAGTTATAATGCCAGATCGCACTGGTGAAATTTTGGCTAAGGATAAACTAGAGATAGAACTTTGCTCTGAAAATATACTGGGGATAGGTTGCAAGGAATTTCTGGCGATCGTCCTCTCTAGATCTGCTTCTAGATGAGTCAAAATTTCAAATTTACTTCATTCCATTGATAAGGCATGGAAGAGTTAGGTTATTTTGAAATTTTCGACGTCAAGACATCTTCCCAATGTGTTTTTCCTTCCAGAATTGTCCGTTATTTCTGTTTTATTTGAATAGTAAAAAATCTTTTAAACACACGATTTTCAAGATCCTTTACTGACAGGGAGAGATGCGGAGTGTAATTCGTTGGCTCGAGGTCGATGATATTTTGCGCTGATATGCGAGCTTTTTTGCTGTTGAAGAATCGAATCGTCCTGGGTTTAGGCGGACGTTTTGCGACAGCGACAGTCGCAGATGATCGTCACGCGATCGCCCCACAGTGGGTCGATGTAGTTCGAGAGCTGTTTCTGGAAATCCTCGAGGTTAGTTCGGAATTAATGATCTTCGAATTTATAAAAGTTAAAGTTAAATCACAATCTTGATAGTCGTTTCACCCATGAAAGTGTTGGTTGAAGGTCGAAACTTAACATTTTTAGGGTTCGAACTTCGAATTTTCTGGATTGTTTATCTCGAGCTCACCTCGACATCACTGTCGCGCAGCTCTTGGCTGTTGGACTTGCGGAACGTGCTCGTGCACACGGAGAACCGCGGCATGAATGGTTTGCTGCAAAAATTTGCACACTTTTCAAGTTGCGCAAAAATCGATTTCTTGGATACCCGTGCCAATTGCCCTGACACTGTTTCATCTCGCAAAAGTACTCGTCGAGTACCTCCCTGATCAGCGTCGATGCGCTGAACTTGCCGTAAAAGTGCACCAGGGCTCTGCAAGTGATTCATTTTATCGTCATTTTCAGGAAAGAGGAGGTGTACTCCTTCTTTTTCTTTTTCTCCTCGTAGTAGACTATGACGAACTTGACGGTGATGGCCGTCGGTCTCGACGTCTTCTTCGAGACGCTATCGACGTCCGCAACATGCATTCCAGGGAGGTCCAACTCCATGTCGTACTGGTAGATGTAGGCGCCTGGGAAATTCAGAGCTGTAAATAGTCGCAAGAATCCCGGAAAGAAATGAAATATGAGATCTTTTCCAGACGAACCATTGTTATTCCTGTTGGCGATGAGCGTGCCCGAGGTGGCTCGGTAGATGCCGAGCTGCGCGAAGATCGGAAGATTCAGCAGGTCGGCGCCTGCAATTCAACTTTATGGGCAATTGACAATGTTTCTTGAAAGAAGTGTGTTTCTACTTATTTTTTCTACAACATTTTTTGCAAGTCATTAAGTTCTAGGAACATTGTTGATGTCGAAACCTGGGAGGCGTGCAAAATGGTACAGTTATTTGTAGTGGTTAGAAATCGAAAAATAGCACGCGAAAAGGAGAGACTGACCTAAAATCACTTTTTCCCCTCATTTTTGACCTTCCAGATTTGAGCACCAACAATACCTGCTATCATTGCATTGCTGTTGTTGTTGTCGTGGCTGCGCTTGTCGCCGTCCGCCATTCTACTTCGGTAGTATTCCTTGTTGTCTTCCGGTTGAAGAACCGTCGATGTTGGAAATGAGGTTCATTTCAAAATGTATCGACGTATCGAATCGTGGCGATTGGTCAAAAATAATGTAAGATAATTTTCCTATTTATCCTTTTTTACTTTCTCGTTATCTTTTTCTGAAGAAACACTAGTTTATTAATCTCACCGTTCTCGAATTCATAACAAATATCACAAGACAAATCTAAAATCCTAAATATACAAAAAAAAATTAAAGAAATAAAATCCAACACCCCTAAATTTGTAACCATTCTTCGAATAGAACCCTACAAGGATTAGTACGATAAAGTTGCCGAAGCCATGATACCCTAGAATAGGTATAGCGGTACAGAATAATTAGACTAACGAACGTGGATAATATTTGAAAGCGTCGAATTTTTGACATATAAAACGCATCTTTCATATTTTTAGATGATATGTCAACAATTCGATTTAAGAAAGCTTTAAATGACACACAATAGTGACTACCTAATATCATGATTAGCATATGAGATGAAAGGCCTAGATTTAATTAATTTGTATCGCATAATGCAATATATCTCGAAATTTCTCAAGGACGACATAATGTCTCTTGTCCGAATTTGGTTAGCACCGTGTTGAATGAGGCTCAACTTACTGTACTCTTACTTTAAGACACAGAAAAGTGGACGGGGTTAAAAGTAGTCGTCTGCAATTTTACCGCACACCTTCCGTAGCTTAAATGAAGAGTATCGAAATTCAATAAATGCTGGACGAAACTATCCATTGTCTAAAAATTCTGGCCGATCGTATCAAAATATTTGCTTCTAACTATGATAATGTTTTCTGACAAGATCAGTCATGTGATGTAATAACTCTAAGACTAAAATATACAATTATGACTGAATGTGGAGAGGTAGACACTGCATACTCTTTGCAGCTCGCTTTTGCATGCGTCCCACCACCTTCTTTTCACTCGCTATTTCCTTTCGTCTCTCAGGAAAACGCGAAGAGAAATAGAGAGGCAAGTTGCAAAGAGTATGAAGCATCCGTTTTCTTCCCAGTCCGTAATAAAAAAATGCTAAAATTCCGTGTGGTTCATAGATACATTAGAACTTGGTTCTATGGGACTTGCTGTGTTTGATCCATAGAATATTAGGCTGGAGTATACTGCGTAAGTATGGACGGAAACACCTAAATATGTTATCATTTGACAGAATTCAGCTAGCTTTAAAGAAATTCATAAAAATCATGACTTTGTATTATAACTTAAACCGGAGGTGACAATTCTTGAATATATCGTTGATGTCGAAGTCTGGAAGGTGTGCAAAGTGGTGCAGTTATTTTTAATGGTTAAAAATCGAAAAAAAATAGCACGCGAAAAGGAGAGAGAATGGTCTAAAATCGCGCTTCTTTCTTCCCGCATTTTCGACTTTCCAGATTTCGGTCATCAACAATAGGATAAGTAAAAGTTGTTTTGTTGAAAATATGTTATTTTAAAGTAATTCTAAAGAGGAATTTATTTGTTAACCTTACCAACTAAAACATGTAAATGCCAAATGGCATGCGCGAATGGTATGACTCCATCTAACTTGAAGAACACGACTCCACACGCATAAACGAATCCACCCAGTTTCATCAGATCAACGCCGGTCTGGTCTTCCATCGTCATTAAAGCAACTCCAGGCAAAGCCGCTTGGAATATGTAAATTGTTGTTTCTAGGGTCTTGTACCTGAATTGAAAAATATATGCGAATTTTAGGATGAATATATTATATTGTCAAAGACCCGATTACTTGAGACGAAGTAAATGACACGGACTTTTGATGCGCGATAATTAGAGAGCTGTGTTGCAGCAGATCTTACACTATTATACATCATTTTCAAGGAATGAGTTAGACGGACTATTTGTAAATATACGCAATGCACACGTTTCATATACGAATGTGTGCATATCATTTATTTCGTCTCAAGTTATCGGTCATTGAGAATACCGCTCATGAAAATTCATCTGATAGACGATTCCAATTATTGCAAACGCCCAGACGAACCACCAATTTATGTTCATAACTGGATAGGCGCTACTTCTAAAATAAAATCATAAAAGAAATATCAAATTTAAAGTCTAAGCTTTCTATTTCATATTTCAGGTAATTATGATATGTCTAAATGGAAGTACCTTAGAGTCAACCAAGGAGTATATGAAGCGGCTATGAATAAATAAATGGCCGCTCGATCGCCGATATGAAGGTAGTATCGTAATAGGCTTTTCCTGAGATTAGATATATTTTAATAAAATTAAACTTTAATTAAACCCTCACTTTTTCTCTTCCCTATAACACAATTCGCACGAATGATATAACGTCGAGGACAAAAATAACAGTGTAGTGAATATTCCATACGTTATCATGAGACGGTACTGAATTTAGCCGTGATCATATATCGATTTTTAACATAATATAAATACCTGAAATATATTGTTGCCCGTATATTGGGTGATGTAGTAAAATGTGATGATGCTGGGAACGATTCCGATCTAAAATTTTAAATGGATAAAAAGTTAATATTTAAAAAAAAAAAATACCGCATGAGATAGAGTATTAGCCCAATGCTCGATATGCGTTGGTTCATACGCCTCTCCTTTGCCCGCTCTTTTATTTTTGTATGGCGGACTGAAATATAATTATATTAAAATAATGATTTTTAGAAAATATTTAGCTCATTTTAGTTAGTCATTATTTTCGTTAAGCGCTCCGAATCTGATGTTTTGCTTAAGCATAGCGATTTTAGGACAAGTTTTAGACATGGAGAGATTTAAAGACTGAAGATTTTCATACCGTCGAACCTCAATTAGAAGCTCTTGAGCTTTGGGTTTTAATTGCCTAAAATTACAAGGCCCTCCATGTATCTTCAATTTAGAATATACAAGTGTTGCTTTTCTATTAGACAAAAACGAACCTAATAAATCCGCAATAGCTCATAGGCTCCTATCGAAAACGGATCTTTCTTCCAAGCGGTCTAAAAGTCGGGATTTTCGGAATCGTTCCTGCGTTTTTGACGATGGATTGACGTTGATCCGTCTAAAATCAAGCGTTCCTTTCTATGTCGATCTAGGTATTTAGGATCGTTCAGTCTCTGTTTGCAATAGCATGAGCATCGAGAAATAGTATGGTTCGCGAAGAGGAAAAAGAGAACAGCAACAGTGATTCTTTGCGCTCTCTCCACGAACAATACTATTTTTCCATCGTTCGCCCTAGGACGAACAAAGCCTGAACGCTCCCTTAAAAATTTACGAAAATAAGTAAGTTTAAAAATATCACAGGCGCTGAAACGCCTTATCATTTTCAAATAAACTGACAGGAATTGATAGGCTAGCTTATCAGCTAGTCGCAGAGTGATAAGAGATAGTGCGCAAGACATCGAAAAATCGCAATTTCGAATGATCATCAGCCGGTTTCAGCGGTCTATCTTTCGAAATGCGATGAAAAGTGCTAGCATATCTTGCGTACTACCCTTTGGTCACGCTTTATTTTATTTCTTCACGGAAAACCAGCATCATTTCTTCTAAATTCTCTCAGTTCCAGTGCTATTTCCCGAATGATAATAAAAATAACGTAGAAAATAAGACTAAAAAATGTTACTCGCCAAATTGAAAATGATTTCTAAAAAGGAAATGAGAAAGAAATTACGAGAGACACTCTCTTGGACTCTCTGATACAGTCTCAGTAAGTCTTATGGTTGAGAGAACTTAGGAAAAAAGACAAAATGTCAGAATTTATAATGATCGAGAAAAGATTGTCATACTGAGTAATAAATATGAAGTCATGTCGATTTAAATAGTTGATAACCTGATGTAGGTCAGTGAGAAAATTGAAAGACTTCACTTTGGTTCGATCTTGGAAGTTAAATTTAGTGATTTTTGAATCAAAGTTATTCAGAGCCAACCTCAGGTTAAATTATGATAATCTTGAAAACTCAGAGAGAAATCATAACACGAGTTGAAAATAATCATTGATATGAATGCTAAAAATAAATATCATTAACATTTTTCCTTCAATTGATAAGTTGGAAAAAAAATCAGAGACCAATTCTGAGATCATTATAACAAGATCATAAGTAATTTCCCATACAAACATCAGCAAAATGTTGGCTGAATCATAGTTTTCGAGAATTTTTGATAGCATTTTGAAAGACCAATAGATATGATATGATGAAAGAATGGAGCATATATAGACTCACAACTGATAAAAGTACTAAAATGTCATTGCGAGAATTTCAAAACCGCTTTGACACTTGATAACAAATACTACATGAAGCTTAGTGGCAGATTATTCATAAGACAGAATAAGAATCGGAATTGTTTGAGGAAGAATTTGACATTTACGGGTAGTCTGAGCCAAGAATGGAAAATATCTACAGGAAAAATAAATTAAAATAATTCAGAAATATTGAAACTTTTGGAACATTCGAAATTTCGACACAAGTTCCACTAAATCCTCGAAACTTTAATGGACTCAGATTCGGAATTCGAAAATGATGAACTATCGTCGTCCTGTTCAAATAAAGCCGCAGACAAGGACTGTCTTACAGCCGAAGCCTCTTTTTGACTGGATGAATTTGATGATAGCCGATTTTTATCGTCCCTTATCAGATCGACCTGTCCATCAGCATCCTTATCAATCATACTTCGATCGGGAAGGATTCCTTGAAAATGCAAGTTTCAAGGGCGCAAAAGTTCTAATTTTTACTCGATTTACAAATCCTAGGTCTCAATGCTAAATTTAGCAAACTTTCTGAGAAAAAATACTAGAATTTAGTAAATTGGCATAATTTTCGCTTTACCTGAAATGCTCTCATGTTCATCTTCAACCGACGCGCCACTGGACGAAATCTCATTTTCATGGTATCTCAGCGGCATTTCCGAAGTCGACGGTTGCCACACGACGTTTATTAATCTTGGACTCCTAGCGCTGAGTTTTACAGACGTCACTGAGAACAGTTTAATCAGAAAACTTCGAGGTTGTTGTCAATGACCGATAACTTGAGACGAAATAAATGATATGCACACATTCGCATATGAAACGTGTGCATTGCGTATATTTACAAATAGTCGTCTAACTCATTCTTTGAAAATGTGATGTGCAATAGCGTAAAGTCTGCTGCAAACAATGCGTTAATTCTCGCGCATAAAAAAGAACCGTACCATTTACTTCGTCTCAAGTAATCGGCCATTGACAATAACGTTGACTACCTGATCTCGGCGTTCCCGCAGCCTCATCAACCATTTCCTTGGACTGTCTTGGAGTTTCGGGTTTGGTTTGCACTCCGATAGAAGATTTCGTTTCAAGTTTAGCAGACAGAACCTCGACTTCGTGATCAACCGAGGAAGAACGACGTCTACGGCGATGTCTCTGACTCTTCGATTCAGAGACTTCACGTATTCTGGGGGTTCTTGAAGTGTCTTCTTCTTCTTCTGGTTGCTGCTTATTTAACTTTTTTGAGGCTCTGAAAAAGATCGTTTTTGTTTCAAAGGGAATAAGATTTAAGGTGACTTTTGCTGTGTCCTTCCAGTCCTTTGCCTCTGATCAGCTTTCCTCACATGACTTGGACGAATATTTGGGCTCAACGAAGAGCTCGTTTCATCTAGTGAACTCGAAGAAATCACTTGTTTTACTGAAAAAACAAGCCTTTTTCAAATAAAAAGTTAATTTTTCCTCACCATATCTCTTCATTCCAGTAATCTGCCCAATTGCTTCTTGATTCATCTGTACTGGATCAGTAGTTCCAATTCCAATATCCGCCATTTCAGGCTTCTTCTCGGTTACTTGCAAACCTTTGCTTTTCTTCTCAATGATAGGCATGGACGGGATGATTGGCAGTTTGAATAAGTCGAAATTCTCAGGCTTTCTTGGGGATAGACGCGCTTCAGTGGCTACTGATTTTGTAGTTCGTGGACTCGTTGAACTCGAAGTATTATCTTCCGCCATTCTTTCTCGATGCTTCCTCTGAGCCAAGACAAGCTGTCTTTCGACTTTCAGCCAATCTGCGTACGCTTCCAGGTCCTTCTGTAGAACAAAATCTATCTTTTAATGATAAAAATCAAGAAAAAAGAAACTTTTCCTAATTTAAATAATACAGCAGTGATATTTATCAAATGCACCGAATGAAATTAGTTAGTGCAAGGGAAATCTTACATCCGTACTCGACTCAGCATCGTTCATCTGCACTATCCGTTGCCTTGGTTCTTCAATCCTCGGTCTGGGCTCTGAGACCTTCGAGCTACCACTACTACTACTGGCGGATGAAGTTTCTGGCGGACTGGAACTCGAAAAACCGGCAGCATCCTCCTCTATTCGTGGAGTGGCTATTATCGGGTGCTTCCTGAGATGTCGTAAATTTATGAACCATGAAATATGGATGATGAGTGGAGCTGGAATGAGCTCTGAACCCCCAATTTGTCAAGTTCAGACTCCATCAGCTCAAAAAATGAACGAAGTTCTGACCTCTGAGTTTTCCGTCGATCCTTCCTGAGCTTCTTGTTTTCCACTTCATCCCTCAAATTTTCAATGTCAATTTTAGGAATTTCGATGCAAGGCGGAGAAGGAGTTAACTCGGCAACTTGAGTGAATTTGTTAAAGTCCAAGTTGTTCTCCAGAAGCTGCAAAACCCCGCTCCATTGACCTTTGTCCAGTGAATATTTCAGAGCGCCCTGAGAAAAATTTTGTGATTCTTTATAATTAAAAAATCCGACTTTGATTTCTTCCTTGAGATTGAGCAATTCAATTGTTGCCATCTGATTAGACACATCTTTGAACTCTGTGGGTTGAATCAAAGGCCCATCAAAATTGTTGTTTCCTGGATATTTTGAGGAGTTTTGCTGCTCATCATTTATTGCCCTGAAAGTTTCATCTAAAAATTCAGTTAAGGTAAATTTGACTTACTCTTTTTCCTCCAACCTTGTCCTAACTTTCTCCGCTACTCTTCTAACGCATCGCTTTGCCAGTAGTCTATCTGACAACGCTATGTCAGAATGACGGTCCATTAAATCAAATCCATCCTCTAGCAATTATCAATCCTAAAATCTCATTTTGAAAAGAACTTAACCTAAAAAAGAACGAGTAGGAATTCAATGATGTAAATGCATTAACGAAGTGATTGAACTATTGTTATATTGGTGCATGCGAAAGAGAGTGATGGGTGAAGTCGAGAAATAGTTCTTCTAATCAAGAGACTGAAAGAGCGAAAAAAGCGAGGGCGCTTGTCCTCTATTTCTCTAGTTCTCTTGTATTTTAACTCTCTCTCTCTTTCTCTTTTCAAACTATGTACATTTTCCGATTTTATCTTTTTCCCAGAAGAATTCTTCCTCCTTTTGAGGGCTGTGTTCCGAGAGATAACAAATTTTGTTAGGGCTTTCACTTATCTGTTTTCTTCGTTCTATTTCTCCCTTTCTATTTTCTCTCTTTCTGTTGTTCATATGCATATTCTTATCTAAGCTCCTTCTTGAGTGTCTTCCCCTATTTTCGAGAACATTCCCTTAAGAGCAGCACACGCACACATTTTTCATGCAATCTCGATTTTCACAAGATATCATCTTTCCCTAGATTTTCTTGCTTTCGACAGTGAAATAGTCTCAGATAACATTTTTGCAAATATTTTATCCGATTATTCCATACCTTAAATTCATATTTTCGATTCATCAATATATGAAACTTCAAGGCTTATCAATAATTATATCTAATATTTTCAGATCTAATATAATGTAAAAAAAATGGAAAAATTAAAAATATCAATGCCGAATTAATAAGAAATTAATTTTAAAAATTGGATTCCGGTGATGATTCGGCTCGAATTCGGTCGAAGTCGGTCATGAAACATCCACGATCCAGACACAACCCGCTCTGCTGCTTCTGTTATCTCTCCAGATTAACGCAGATCTTTATTTTGCTACTCATCCTATCGAGCTTCCCTCTGATATTATTATACTTTCATGGGGTAAGTTTGGACATTTTCGAAGAAAATCCTTTTTTATTTAATTAATTCCGTTCTGATTCAGTTGTTTTTCTTTTAAAATTTAATGAATTAAATTAAAACTCTTAGGGTAACTAATATATTTCGAAGTTCTTCATAGAAGGTCAATATTTTCTCATAATCTTTAAAACGAGAGATTTATTTTTAGATTTAGTGATAATAATGTTGGGATTTAATATGTGATAGGTTAAAAAGTAATTCAGGACTTCTCCAGCGAGACCGAGATCGAGGAATTTCTCTACGAGTTGCAGCACTCAGTGGGGACGAATAGCTCGGAAGCAGGTATGCGCGACTTTATCCTCATGAATTATTCAGTTTCTTGGCCCAGTTTGAAAGGATTCAAACCGGAACGAAACGAACCGAAAGATTGCAAATATCACGATTTTACGACTATTCTTAGATATAAATATATATATTTTTTTAAATAATTAAAAATATATTTTAAATTAAATTTTCATTTAATAGATATACTCAAGTAATTATTGTTTGTCAATAAAATATTATTTCATAAGTTTAAGAAATCCTAAAACTAAACCAATTTTTGAGACTACACTTATTTATGCTCAGACTTATGAATACTTCAATTTTTCTCCACACGATTCTAGTGTGGTGTTTCACGCCAAAATTCTCGAAATGCTTTCTAAAACAGGGAACTCTTCCCAAATCCTGCATAAATATTCCACAAACGCGTGTCTTTGACGACATTGTTCCTTAGTTTTTTTACGTCTTTTCAAAACTTAGAACCGATTTGAGTGCCTATTCTAAACCATTTCCTAAGTCATTATTTGAACTGAACGCAAAAACCTGTCAAAGAAGCCTAGGAAACTAGATTTGTGATGTTTGAATTTGACGAAATTACATTAATTAGACCTCTAAAAACGGACTTGTAAAGATATTAGGGAATGCCTTTTCAATTAGAATGCCTAAAAGCTGAAAGTCGTGATTTTGATCTATAGTTTTTCAGAATGTGCCTCTCTTAGTAACGCAACTCAGGAACAGTATCCTCAGTGTCTCGCGAAACTAGCCTGGATGAAGAGGGGATGGAAGTGAGTTTAAGATTCTGGTCACTTAGAAAAGACTTCTAAAAATTACAAAACTTCCCCCAATAAGGAACCAAAAAGACCAAGTTTTTGCTCATTCCTAGCCTTCCTGCGCAAGACTGAATTAGTCTTTGAAGCGCTTGAAAATGAACGCCTTGAAAAGGCCTTGAATTACGTAAGACACTAAAATCGAGTCTTCAGAATGCACCAGTGCTATCAAGATTATGGAGCAGATAACAGCGTATGCTCTCATAGGGAGTATCTCTCGAAGATCGAGAGGTTCTGTCCGCCGATGAAATTGCAAAAGTCGAAGTTTTCAGTGACAAAAGTCAAGAAGTTGCCACCAGACTATGCACAGGTATGAGAAAACGAGTGCTATCATTGAGAAATTGCACATTTACAGATGAATCGAGATATGACAGACCTATTTTCGAAAATGTCCGACGTGCCGAGGAATTACATTTATCACAAGAAGCGAATCGAGAGAATGTGGTCGCAATGGTCGAAAGCTGCTACGATCAATTGGGAAAAGCATCCAGGGACGATGAACGGAAGACGAAAACAGAATGTGAAAATTATTATCAATGATAGTATCAAAACAGCGACGAGATGATCTTTTCCAATTAAAAAAAAAATTATTATCATTAGACTTAAATTCCCCTGAAACAACATATTTGCAGATCCTAGTCCACATGGGCTTTCTCGCGAAAGAGTCCAAGTTGAACTTTGCTGAGAAGTCGAAAGAAGGTGGTCCCTTGGGCGAGCTGCTTCAATGGAGTGATTTGATCGTCTCCTTGCATATTCTTGGACACCAGCTGTACATATCCACTGATAAAAGCACGTTGAAGAAGTAGGTTGATTTCTATCACAGACTCGGAATCAGCATTGTTCAAACTTGTAAGATCACGAACTCGAGCTCACGTCTCTATAGTCAAGTTTGAGCATTTACTCAGATTGAAGCTATTGGATTTGATCATTTCAGTGTAATCGAAGAAGCTGAACGCGCTCCCCCCTGCCCGACGATGGACGGCAAGAGCAAGCGAATCGACTTGATCATAACCGATATTATGGGACTGAGAGGGCTGAAGAAGCATCGGGCCTTTCTTGTTAACAATAAGTCTGATCAAGTTTCTGGTTACCCCTATAAATAAATGACGCTCTTAGATGTCGCATTCGCTTAGTTGACAGCTTCGGAACTCACGTGGAATTTACAGACAAGATTTATTTTCGAGATCACAAGAAGGAGTTATCAGGTAAAAAATGTTTAACCATGTAAAAATCATAGAGAGAATTCAGGATCAGTCCCGAAGAATCCCTGGGGAGGCCACGGACTCGCTCCTCAACAGCACTGGACGTTCTTCCCGCATACGGATGACAACACGTTCCTTGGGTTTGCAGTTGATCAGCCATTGGAAGAAATTAGGCCGATGTTCGATAGGCAATCGAGCAAAGCGGTTTTGGTCTATGGGAAGGTGAGAGGAATTGGGAGAAAGGAATTTTGAGATTTGCAATTTTCAGGAGCAGTACATGTGGAAAGGATTGGAAGATGTGATTCAGTCGGTGAAAGAAGTTGCCGAGGTCCATGCGACCGTCGCCGACGCGTCAACGGGGTCTCCGATGTTCGCTGACGTCGTCAATCATGGGTTGCTGGACACGAATCGGTAAACTTGGTCTTATTCCTATGTCTATATTGCAAATTTATGTATGTCTAGATCAGATCAAACTAACTTCGCATTCGATAGATAGTATTGCTGTATGAATTAAATGCATAAATAAAACATTTCTAGATTATACAGCCTCCTTCGTTCCGTCAAAGTCTTCCTCGGCATCGGTTTTCCGCTTGAAGGTCCTGCTCCATTCGAAGCTATCGCTCAAGGCGCCGTCTACATCAATGCTCAATTCAATCCACCGAAGTCACGACTGAATGATGGATTCTTGGCGGAGAAGCCTACGTTACGTGAAGTAAGAAAATAAAATGCATTTTACTTTAAACTGTTAAGAGTTATCTAATGGCCTGAAACTTCAATTATTTTCGTCATTTGGTTATTTCCATTAGCACGGGAGCTTATAAAAATCATACTTCTCAAAGTTCGACCCGCAAAAACCCGCAGAAAAAGTAGTATGTCATATTGAGAGAGGAAAAGAAGATATCTTCCTTTCTCTCTCTCGAAAAGGTGCACTATCATTTCTGCGGGTTCGCGCTTTGCGAAATGTGGTAAATGTTCAAGTTTGCTCCACTTATTCGGTTATATTTTCAATTTCAGTTCACCTCTCAACTTCCGTACGCAGAAAGAATCGGGCGTCCCTATGCCATCACCGTCGACATCCATAATTCGACCCTGCTGAAGAAAGCGATTCAAGAAGCCATACTCCTGAACCCATCCCCTTACGTCCCGAAGGAGCTATCGACCGAGGGCATGCTGTTGAGACTAGCTCTGCTCGTGGAGAAGCAAGATTTCTGCAATCCGGATAAAACTGACTCGTGGCCTCCTGTCAATCAGATGCAGGTATGTTCATTTTCAGAGCTATTTATAAAATCTTTAGTCAACTACTATTTCGTCTCAGTAGTCATCGCGCATTAATCTAATAAACAACTTTTGGATGATCAAGTTCTCTGAAACCTAGAATCTCTCAAGGGTTCATATGACGAGAATGATTTTTAGGTAATTATTGCAAGTCCCGGAGAAAGCTGTGAATTAGCCTGTGACAAAAAGAACCTGGTCTGTGAGCCGACGTTCTTCAGACTTCTTGACTCTCCTTCTATTCTTCAGGTAGAATATTCCTCAACTATTCGATCTTATAAAGAAAAAAGTTACGATTCAGTCTAAGAGCCTTTTGCAGTCCACACCCACTCTTTGAGGAGAAAGTAGGGAAAAATAAAAAATAGGTGTGGGTGTGGAATACAAGAAATCAGCCCAGATAATTATAAGCATAATTACAGAAGAACTTCTCAGCCTGTAATAAATCTTCCGTCACCAGTGCCGCTTCAGTTCTTGCGCCTTATAACTGCGTTCTTCAAGAAAAGCCGATGCTATTTTCCTGTGCTTCTAAGGAGAGATTTGATTCAAAGTCGAATAATAGATATCCATCTAAACACAGGATATGTCCCTGTAGATCTATGTCAGAGACCGACAGGGCGATTTGTGGGGCCTGCCTTAAAATATGAGTCTGATAGTAACTTGCAAACCGCGAGGCCACGAGACATTGAAAAATAGCGTGGAAAAAGGAAGCCTATCATCCCCCATACCCTACCCTAACCTCTTATGCTATTCTGACTATGTCTCGTGTCTCGTGGTCTCGCGATTTCCAAATAGCCAATCTAAAAATAAATAACTTCAGGCTATTTTTAATATATACTTATTAGATATATTTTAGATATTACTCATTCTTAGTGCCAATAATACTGTTTTCCGCCAAAATTTCTCCATTAGTTAGATTTATAACTTAGAAACCGATTGTTTTATATCTTGCTCATTCTTTACTTTTCATTTTTAAGCGTTTGGTAAATTTGTATCCTGTGATGTGCTAATTCTCTCTATGGGTGCAATGCCTAAGTACTCTAAGTTTAAGTACTTCTTTCCCTGGTTTAAAAATAATTCCAGATTATCTTTGGCTTAATAATCTCAGAGTTTCATTTGATCCCATACTATTTCCTTCTAAAAGATTTGATCAGTGTTAACTTCTCATCATGACATTCATAATCATTACCCTCATATCAGTTTTCGAATTTCATAATTTTCGAATGCTCTTAATTCTCGTCTACCGGTAATGTTTTACCTAAATGCATAATAATAAAGAATTTCATTTTAGCAAGTGGCATTTGTATTTTTCGCTCGTTTTCCGTTAAAATATCATTGTTGCCAAAAATAAAAAAAATCCAGTTTAAAATATATCCACTACGACATTTTATTCTGTCTTTACAGACATATGAATGCTTACTCGTTGCGTTATCGACAACTTGAAATTTATACATGCGCGCTGGTTGATTCGTTTCATGTGGTTTCTCATTCATCTATCCCCCTCTAGGCTTATTTCGAAATCGATTTCCTTTTTTTTTATAATTGATTTTTATTTTATTCATTTTCTTCCTAAACATGCCATTTCAACACACTTGCTCAACGACAAAAATCGTTCCTTTTCCTTGCAAACCTGTCGTGTTTCCGCATTTTTATTGAGTTTGGATTTTTTTCTAGATTTCAAGTTCCTGAATAATTCGCGAAAATTTGAGTTCCGGGTGATGAAGAGAACATGGCCGAAAAGCAACCAGATCAAAGTGTGCAAGGTAAAAACAAATTGTATTTTTCTTCTAATTAATTTGTTCATTTTTAGACCTAGTCGCAAGTCTCTTGGATTGCGCTGCAACCTATCCGAATGTCGAAGATTTGAAGGATGAGGTTAATAAAAATAACAAAAGATATCTTATCCTCCAACAAATATAAGATTCGAAAATTAGCTTATTTCTTCATTTTCCAAATTCTTTTTTTTCAAAAATTAGAAGGCTCGTTCAGACGTTAGTTGCAATGCAATTTGCAACTTGCTTGAAGTAACATGGAACATGAAGAGAACACGATTGCACATCTGATTTCATCATTTCTTGTGCTCTTGGCTTTCCATGCTATTTCGAGCGAATTGCAAGTTGCATTGCAACTAGCGTCTGAACGGGCCCAAAAATGAGTGCGTAAGTAAACACTTTTCTTTCAGCTGATTACCTCGCTGCGCACCATCAGCCAGCACCAGCCAAACGCGTTCTTGAAGGCCTGCCACAAGTTTCTGCTCGAAAATGGCAAAGTTCGCATTTTATTTAAATTAGAACTTAAGAATGCATTTTTTCCAGGCCGTTCCTTCGACGAAATCTTTCGTGCTGCAATCGATCTGCCAGTCGGTGGGCGACCAGCTCGTTTTGAAGTCACTCGACGAGCAACTCGTCCTGCTCATCATCAATCTCGTCACTCAGGAGATCACGCTTAGCAAGGTTTGCGATTGTTTTCTTAAAATTTTATTTTATTATTTTTAGATTTTATTTGTCTATTTAATTTTTTTACTTTTAACAGGTCAATCTTCAAATCATTTCCTTCATAGAAACAAAATTTATTTGAGGATTCAACGAAACATATTAATTCTATTTTTGCGAAAATTAAAACCGATATGTTTAAAAAAATTAAAAGAAAAGATAAGAAATTTTCAAGATAATATTAGCTCGATTTAGTTAGTTCTTTGAGGAAAAACAATTCAAATCGAGATAATTTTTTAATTCAGGATGCTGATGTCGAGTTCGCTGAATCTGCCCGCGATGTGCTCGTCGCGCTTTCTCGCAATTCCCGATTCGTCGCTAATGTTGTCGAAACTGTTCTCCAGGTTATTATTATTATTATTATTATTTTGTGTTTTCAAATTATTTATTATTAGTTTCTTTTTAAGTTTTATTTTTTACTTTCTATCTTGATTTTTAGAAATTAGCTATTTTTCAGAAATTCCAACCTGGTGCCTTGACCTCTCCTCACCGATACATCGTCATCACGATGGGAAGCATTGCTGAGCATAATCGTGAGTTTTTTCTTAATTTCCAAACTTTATATTTTTTATTAGATATGGAGATGCATTATTGAAGTTTACTATTTTTCGGCATTATGCTAGATTTTTGAAACTTATATCATTCAGGAAAAATAAATTATTTAAATTAAACTATTCTAGCTTTCGGATTCGTGACCTTCCTGACGGATATTTTGTCTCGAACCGTCCCTTTGCTTCCTCACATCAAAACGGATGTGTTGCGATGCGCTTGGGCGAGGGCGATTTGCTCGTTTTGCGAGGCTCTCAGAGAATGCGAAACCGAACGACCCAAAGAGGTCAAGGAGGATGAGGATGGTTGGTTGTTATTGTTATTTTATTTTTAATTGAATTTCATGTTTTAGAAATATTTTCTTAAAAATGAAATACGAAAATTTCTAAATATGTTTCAGAAAAGCTTATCGTCAAACTAAGCATTTCGCTGAATTAGTTGAAATTTCTCTTAATGACATAATTAAATTTTATACAAGTTTCATAGAAAGAGTTAAGAAATTCGAAACTCACTATATTTTATAGGTGTATCAAAATTGCGACGAAGAAAATCTTTGACATTTATTGAAAATTGGTGTAAATTTCAAGAAAAAGCCCTATAAAATTTGACTGTTCTTTATTTGATAAAACGGCCGGATATTCTAGATTTTTATTTCCAGTAAACCGACCTGATTCGGCGAACGAGGACTACTCGGACTTCCAGTTCGTCTCGAACAGGGCCATTTATCAGGATCAGGCTGAGAAAATCTACGAAGCCGTCATGCACTGGATGTACAGCAAGGACGCCAAAGTAACTTTGTTTTTATTTTTTTATCTTTTCAAATTTTTCAATACATTTTTTCCTTATAAAATTGAGATTTTGGCTCTTATTTTTATTTATTTCCTCACAATTTATATTTCAGAATATCTTGAACTCTGAACATTTTTCTATCTCTTGCATTAGGAAGAAAAAATTATTCTTCCTAGAAATTTTTCAATTTCGGATTTTATTTTTTAAATTAAACAAAATCAACTTCAGGCCCGAGCCGAGTCCGCGGAATGTGTCGGCCAACTCTGCCTGGTGATTCAGCCACAGAAAATCATCGAGGACTTGAAGAAGCTCGTCACCACGATTCTCGGACTCTACAGGAAAGCCGTCAACGAACAGCATATGATCACGAAGGTGGGGGTTTTTTCCTATTTTTATAAGTTTCAAAAAATTCCTCAGATTAACTAATGTTTATTAAAAGAAAATGAATTTTCCTGCCCAAAACCACTATAAGTTTAAAAAATAATTTGTTTGTTTTGAAAAAAAAATAAAATGAATTCCCAGGGCCTGTGCAGTTTCCTGGAGGCCGCATGTGCTGATGAAAACTGCCCTTTGGACGCCTACCTGGAGGACATTTTGAATGCACTATTTCCAAATACTTGCATGGATCCAGGTTTATTTTTATTTATTCAAAAACATTTTAACTCTTCTCCTTCAGAGGCTTCTACCCCGGTTTCCCCAACTCAAATGCGCAACCACTCGGAAGCTTTTCGATGCTTCACGATTGCAGGTTGGTGGGAATTTTTTTTTTTTTTGTATTTCGCTAAACAAATTATCCGAAACGCTAATTAGCAATTATAGGAATTTTGAAATAACGTGCGCGCTATAGCTAGGAATAGGAAAGAGTGAGAAAGTAGGGAGAAATGGTATGGGAAAAGATAGCTTACGATTCTCACGTCATGTCTCAATCGCCAGCAATTATTATTTCTCGAAAATATAAGCTTTTTTGAAACAGAATGAACAGCCAAAACAGCAGACTGATTTTTAAATAATAACTTGTTTGAAGATAGGAAACTTTTGAAACTTACGTTTGTTGTTATTTTCAGCCTCCCGCTTCGCGGACCGCATCGTCTATTTTCTGCTCCACAAAATGCAGAACATTTCCGATTTGCAAAAATTGGCCGCCATTAATGTACTTAGACATCTGCTCAATTCTTCTGGTTGGTTTTTTTTATTTATAATTATTTTTAGCTTTATTATTTTTATTTGGTTTTATTTTTCCAGGAGTTTTCGTCGAGGACAATCGTCCGCTGATTATGATGGGTCTGAAGAAATTATTGGCGTCCGAACAAGCCATTTCTATCAAGGTTTATTTTTTGTTTTAAAATACCACTTCGAAAACAAATAATGGTTCCACCTTCGACTAAAGTCTTATATAGTTTCGAGAGAAATTTTTATCTCGGAGAAAACAGACGGTGCAACGTCGGGGAGAAAATATAGATTTTTCACCTGTTTTTTTTTTTTTTAAATAAAAAAATAAATTGCAGGTCCGCCGCTCGGTCGTCCAGCTTTGCATCGCTCTTTCGGATCACAGTTACGTGGACTCAGAAGGCGGGGACAACGTCATTGCTTTCCTGGTCAAAAACCTCGTCCCCCCTAACGAGCAGGAAATTCAGGTTGATTTCCAATTTATCGTGAA
>LIAE01006751.1:104853-125322 GCA_002287525.1 Diploscapter pachys | reverse complement strand
AAAAAAAAAAAAAAAAAAAAAAAACAAAACAAAACTATTTTTAAATCTTTTATTTTATTATCTTTGCTTGTTTATTTTCAGCTCAAAAAACTGGAAGTCGATGTAGCGGGCATGAATCAGCTCCGCACCCAGTGCGCCCAAGCTCTGAGCACGATCGCGACCACTTGCAATTGCGCTGCGAAGGTATTTTTTATTGTATTTTAAATTTTCTCAAAGTCGCAAAAATGACAGAGACACAACTCGCTTTACCAATTTTAAGCAAACATGATCTTTGAAGAAAATCGATTAAAATGTAAAAACCTGCTATTTTTTAGCTAATGTGGCCCTATCTTCTGGAATTTCTCTGTCAGGAACGATACACTCCAGCAGGTAAGGTTTCAAAGAAATGTTACAACAATTCGAAAAAAATGAAAAACCAAGAAATCTTGCACATTTTAAGTCCACTATTATTATTATTTTAAAAAAAATAAAAATTTATGCCAAATTAAAAAGAAGAACATTGAAAAACAAAAAATATTTGAAAAGTTTCAGTGGGCGATTTATGCAAGTGTTTGCGAATTCTCATCCAGAGGGAATCTGAAGCGGGCCGGCAAATGGACTATTCGACGGGATTCGACAACCCACTAGTGGCTGGAAGGCATGCCGTCCTTGCTAGGTTAGCTCACTTTTTTTCAAATTTATTTTGGTTTGCAAAAACTTGATTTTGTAGAGTTCCTATTTTTTATTGAATTAAGATCATTATTAGAATAAGAATTGGTTATTTGGAAAATATGATCAATTTTCGGAATTTTTGAAGACTTTCTGGTCTTCAAGGGCATTATTTGTCACGAAAAATACCTTGATTTTTTATCAGGCTAATGGTCTCCCTTTGCAATGCTCCTTCGAATGGACTTTTGACGCGACGAGCCACGGAGGCTCTGGGATTAATCAAGGCTGTCTCGCCCTGGTTCAGCGAGCACATCCCCACGGCCATCGACAAACAGGTCGAAAAAATGGAGTCTCTTCTGGAAGGTAGGAGATTTTCCGATTTTTAGATTTTGTTCAATTTTTATACGGCTTACTTTTCCATATCCACACACTTCGCCGATTAATAACGATTTTCGGTAGATAGAATTTATGAAAATGGCGAAACATGTTTTTAGCGAGTTAAGGATTTCAAATATTTTCTTCGTTCTTTTTGAATTTCTTCGATTTGTTTTCTTATTATAATAATGCCGCTCAAAATTTATCAATTTCACTCCATAAATTGAATATGTCTTGAAGTATTTTGAAACCTACGATTTAGTAATTTTCAGAATTATCGTCGACGAATTTGGCGAGCCCATCTACTGGAGGTTCTGGTCAGCCACTTTCTGAGCTAAGAGGCAAGCGGATTGCAAGGTAAATTTAATTTAAAAAATGATAAAATTCACTTCATCTTAGAAAAATTAAATTTAAATCCCCATGCTTATTCTTAAAAATATTTTAATTTAAAAAAAAATCACAGCATTTCACTTTTTCAACATTCTAGGCGCAAGTAACTTTGCAATTATTATTTTTTTTAAATCCGATTTCGACCTAAAAACCTAATTCCAATATTCTATGAAACATTTACTTAGAAGTAATTATTTTAAAAAAATCAATTTTCTAAAATAAAAAGAGCTCTTCCAGATGGCACGAAGCGTCTCTCGAGCTTTTGTCTCAGATTCTAACTGTAGTCGTTGATGGTGGCTGGAGAATCGAGTTGGCCTCTGCCATGGGCAAGCAATTGGACATGTACAAGGACATGCCGGATGAAAAGGTCTGTTTTATTATTTTTTAATTTCTTAAAATTTATCCTTTTATTTTTATTTATTTCATATAACTTTTTGGAAAGTTTACCCATTTTTAAGTAGAATGGTTTTGCTAAAGAGAAGAAAAAAAAAGACTGAACTTGCAAAAGATTATTTTTTATTTTCTCATTACTTGACTTCTTGGAAAATTTATCATTCTTCTCATCTAATTTTGAAGTGAAATAGCGCCTTTAAAGAAAAGGTTGCCTGAATTTTTAGAAAGCTATTCGAGTTTTTATTTGTATTTTCAGGCCTTCCTCCTACGATGTCTAGGAACAGTCCTGGCGAGAATCACGATGAAGAACTTCGTTGTGGAGCACTTTATGCTCATGTTCAAGTAGGTTTCAAAAATAGTTGATAAAACTGTCGTACTTGAAAAATTAGTGCTCGCCACAATCAAAATAATTTTCATATAATAAATATTGTCAAGTCGATATACAAGTGAGAATAGAGATAAATCAATTCACTGAGATTTTATGTCACAATTTTCCTTTGAATTAAAGCATTACATATCTACATATGTTTCAGAAAATTCCAATTGCTCTAACTTCTCCTATTCACTTTGATAGTTAGTATACTCAAAGCATAATTAAAAAAAACACATACACACTTCAGCTCAATATCATCATATTTGAGAAATTTGTAACCTAAGAAAAAAATCGAACTAAAAATATTTCAGATCCACCCAGCACGCCTCGACCACTGAAAGACAAGGCTGTGCCCGAGGTGTGGGTGCGGTTGCGGCAGTGCACACTGACCTGGTTCTGGTCGAGCTCGAAAACGTCTCCAAATGGGAGCACGCCAAGAAGAGTGGCGGATTCTTGGGGTTCATCAAGGTACTGAAACTTCTATATTCAAATGTTTATTTTCGACACTATTTCTTATGAAAATCAGACCATCTGCTAACTTGTTTCTACTAGAAATGTTTTTGAAACTTATAGAAAGGTAGCTTGTTTTTAGATAAAAAGTGATAGAATAATCATACACTCGGTTTCGCAATAATCTATCCTTTCTCTATTTCCATAAGGGAATTGTTGAAACATACTTTCGCAAATTTGAAACTTTCAGGACACCATGCCAATGCGTCAATATCCCGATGCCGAAATGATCTACCTGAGGGCTACGTTGATGCTCAGGTAAAACATTTGGAAAATTAGCATATTTTTAAATTTTCAGCTACGGCTACGTCGTTCAAAACTGCCCTATCGACTCTTTGACGCAAAGATTGCAGCAGCAAATATTGCCCTTTCTTCGACACTATCTGTCGAATCCGAAGGTTAGTTGAAATGTTCAAATTTGCAATATTTTAAAATTATCATAGCGGAATTAACAGACGATCAAATTGAATGAATTTTGACTTTATTAGGAAGATTCTGAAACATTTTTAATGTTGAAGTTTTATCTATCCATTAACTATAGCCAAGCGATCAAATTTTATTAATATATTCTGACTTTGAAAATTTTGAGAGATATCACTCATTTTTTATCTTAAATTCGTATCTATTTAATTAATATGCGCCGAAAAGAACAGATTTTACGAAATTTATCCCAACTTGTAAAATTTAAAAACATTTTATTTCAGCAAGAGACCGTCGTTCGAGAGGCGATGCTGGAAACAATGCGTCTAATAGGGTGGTCGGTTCACTCGCAAAGAATCGGCACTGAATGGAAGTTGGATGCCAGAAACGAACTGCTATCCTATGTCAAGGTTTGATTTTTTGCTAACTTTATAACCACGCTCAAATTCAAAATTTGAAGATATTACATGAATTTTTGAAATATACTTGAATTTTGTTGTTTGATATATTTTACCATAGAAGAATCCGATGAATTATTATGAGTTTTCAAAATTCGATATAAAAATTTTTGAAACATGATTTTCGTTTCAAAATTGAAAACTCAGGACTACGTCCAAAGCGAGAGCCCCGAAATGTTGTCGAGTTCGCTGAGACTCTTGGCTTGCAAGGCTACATCTGCTTTAGTGTGAGTTTTTGAAAATTAAAAAAAATCAATAAATTTGAAAATCTCTATATTTTTAGCCAACTCGACCCGCCCCTGTCGGACAACGACATTTGGGATCTGTGCCGAATTCTGACGCAGTACATCATCCCCATGTACAGGGAGAAATCAGGATTAAAAACGGTTAGTCAAATTTGGATTTTCGAGCAAAATTGATAAAATATGTTACAAGTTTTTCTTATATTTGCAAAAATCTTTTTGCCTGGTTTTATGAGATAATTTGCTATATAATTTACCAAGTATGATAATACAAGTTTATCGGATATTTGGAATTTTCCCCATATTATTATTTGAGATACTGACATTTATGGTGAATGAAAACTATTTGTTGAAAATCAACTAGATTATGGATTCAATTTTCAATGAGTTAAGGACAATTTTGCCAATTATAATTTCGATAACTCATTATACCTTTATAATGTGTTCTATCAAATAGAAAAGAAATCTTCTAAAAGCCCACAAATAACACACCAACCTTTCGCAAATAATAATCAACACCATTCTGCTTTCTTCTAGACTCCGCTAATTTTCGCGAATCATTAAAAATCGACAATTCTGGGATACTCGCAAAATTCTGTTTTGCTTCTATTTTCACGGGCGTTTTCAGTTGGCTTACGATTTGTTTGACTACGCCACGACGTCCTTCAACACCTTCGCAACGTCCTACAATCAGCAAAATCACGTCAAATCGCAAATGAGAAAGGTTAGATTTTTCTTTGAAAATAGACTAACAATTTGTGAAACGCTATTTTTGCATGGTAAAGATATTTTCCCTAAATTAAATGTAATTTCTAGTAAATCACTGTGAAATAAAGTACTTCGTTTTTGAAAGTTTTATGAAACTTATTTTATTAACATTGCATTTTTTTAGTTATTTTAACAACGCTATGCTTTCACACCATTAACCATTGTTAAATTTTAGTTTTTTTACATCTAACACTTTGAAATCGACATTTTACTTTAGTTTCAATCTTTATATTTAAAAAAAATTAGGAAATAAAAATAATAACATTTAAATTTAGATTGAGGACGACGAATCGGCAACGATCATGGAGGCTACCGTAGTCCAGTTCGGGTTCACCTTGGAGCAGATTATACGTTCTCGATCCACAATTGCAACCACCACCATGCTTTTGAAGGTAGGAGTTTTTTATTTCAGTTTTAGTAGGAGATGACGAAGCATGTTAATTACTCTCTAGAAAGTTCGATGTCTCCTTTTCAGACACTTCTATTTTTTCTTATAAATCATTAAGAGTCTTCTACGACGCCAATATTGAACATTTCCTTTTTATAAAGGCAATCTTTTGATTTTTGTGAAACCTATTTTTATCATTAGACAATACCTTACGCTTTCTCCAATACTAAAATTTTACAAAGTGTTTACCTTTCAATTTTTATGAAACATAATTTTCGAATTTATCGATTTTCAGATTCTCCAATCCTACTACGGCAAGACATCTGAGCACGAGCGCTCTCGCGCAGTCGACGCCACTGTCTTAGTTCTCAAGGTCTACCATGTGCATGCCGGCGACGTCACCATTGGGGTATGGTATTTTAAATATCTATTTTTTCCCTATTTTACTTGCCTTTATCCATCTAGACTTTTTCGAAGAATCATACATGAATTGGCTTTCTGCGCTAGTTACCCTCAAGTTACGCCTTACCTTTTTGTAGAAGTTAACTTCGTTTTTTTCTTCACCATACTATTTCCAGAAAAGGAAGTAACTTCTACAAAAGAGTAAGAGTAACTTGAAGATAACTAATGCAAGAGGTCCATGAACTTCATCGTATAACGGACACACTCAAATTTCTCTTAAATAAAAGATATAAAAACAAAAACTCAGCACGCATCCGACTTTCCGCCTCTCTCCTCTCTGCTGGGTCGCTTGTCACCTCGACTCACCGACTCCCTGGCGCATGTCCGCATGCAATCACTCGCGGCAATTCATTGGGCCCTAAAGTTGGTGTATTTGCATAAGGTAAGTTCATTTTTTAAAATTTTCTTATTATATATATTTTAGTTCATAAAGTTTGTTGTTTGAGAGATTTTTAAACACACATGGTGCTAGTTTTTAGATGGAACACTTTTTGAATATCATATATTGAGTTCGAAAAAGTCAATGTTGGGCTTGAAGATGATAGAATATAAAGCTTTCCTGAAACTTATAATTTTCATAGAGTTCTGAAACGTGAGAACTCATTTGAAAATTTGCAAGTTATATGGCTCGTTTGAAACGTATGTTTTTTCCTAACTATTATATCATTGAGATCTGAAAAGCCAGCAAAGACGTTAAATATTCGATTATATGATTCTGGTGGAACTTTGAGAGTTTTATCTTTAGACGCATCAATTTCAGCAGACTTAGGACGTTTTCCACCGCAAATATCTTCCTTATGCGGTGTGAATTATTCTAGTCAGCTTTGAATGACTATCCTTAATAATGGGACGGGAGATAATGACTGAATGTTTGCGGTGGAAAATATCTCAAATTCTGAAATTCAGGCCGATTACTTTTCGAAAAATTAATTGCAAATACTCAGTATTTTGAAACTTACTGAATTTAGAAAAAAAAATTAAATTTTCAGGGCCACGGTCAGGACTATGACCCGAACCTGTTCTCGATTGACAAATTCGCGCACGACCATCAACTTGGCGGCGAGGGCAAACTCGATGGCCAGGTGGCTAAGAAAGTCGTCAAGGCCATGTCCGAGGTTCGGGGTTCTTCAAACGTCCTAACTTTTATCAAAAATTTAAATATATTTAAAAAATATTCTTCGAAAATTTTAAGAGAAAAGTCAAATTTGAAAATTTCAGATAATCGAGTCCTACCTCCCTCAATCCCAAATGCAGACCTACCTGTCCGCCTTGTTTGAGATGCTCGCTGACAGGCAGAGCCATGTGAGTTCCTCCTCTGCACAACTTCTGGCATCGTCACTGGCGATCAGGGGAGCGACGCTGCATAATGAGGTTAGCTCTTTTTTCTTTTATGCAACATAAATAAATTGGAGAACCAAGCAAACGAGTAATGTTTTACTTGCGAATTGCTTGAAGCGTCTTAGTGGATAATCGATTCTATTTTTCTTCAATTGAATGTCCTGACTGTCGCACAATATGTTTACGCATGAAATTCAAATCCCTTATGCGATGAAATATCTCCGTCAGTTTTGTGCTACTATCCTTGATAATAGGACTAGAGATAATGACGACTTCTTGCGGTTGAAAAGTCTCAAGTCTGATTTGATTTATGCTTGGTCATCAGGAGCTATCTACGCAGTATCACTATCAAAATTTGTAACTTATAGACTTTCATTGAAACATTCATTTTTCAGGCTGACACTTTGGTTGCAACTCTGCTTCAGCGTCTTCCTGAAGTCCATTCTTGCATCCAAACCTACACGGATCTTCTCTCAGGTAATCTTCAAGAAAATAATCTAAGATTAAGGCCATCTTGACTTAAGAATTAGGGGCTATATTAACATTTTAAGTTCTGGTTCAAAAATCAAAAATGGGTAATTTCAGCTCTCGTCGCCTTTGCTGCTCATCAACAGCAGGTGGTTTGTGACGTCATCCTCAAACAGCCGCTACCGTATACCACGTCAGTTCTATTCTAATTTACTTTGAAAAATTGGACATGTAACAAATTTCTTGTTATAATTTTTGCTACAAAAATTTCTTTACTACAAGCAATTGAACACGATAGTAAAAGCTAATAAGAATACTCTCCCATTGTCTCTGAGGTGAGCCCTTGCAAAGAAAGGGGAAGGGGTACTCGCGAGCCTTAGCTATTTATCTGCTCGTTTTTGCTGTCTCCTTATTTTCCTTTAGTCTCAATGCGTCACGCTCGCAGGTTATAGACGCAGAGTGTCATATGAAAGGCTGATCTAGAGGACAATGGAGAGTACAATAAAAGATAATCATTTTCAGCTACATCTCGGATTCATGGGAGTGTCTGTCCCGAGACAAATGGTTGTCTGCTTCAATCATCGATTATCTTATGGAATCTCTGGGCACAGTGCTGGACAATCCTTTTGAGGTCATTGATACTGGTAGGTTTCAAATTTTTCTAGAAACTTCAAATCTAATTTTGTTTGAATTTCCAGGAGCCGGCAATTCCGTGAAAGTCGTCTATCAGGAAGTTTGTCAGTACGCCGCTGCGATCGCTGAAGTTGTCAAGGTTGGCGAATTTCGGAAACTTCTAGAAAACGTTTCTGAAAATTTGAAAATCTTGGAAGAATTTGTCATTGAAATTTTGAACATTGATAAAAATGAGAAACGCGGGAAAATTTGTCGAAACTTGAAATTTTCAGAACGGCGAGCCAGAATCAGTTCTGGTGGAAAGAATCCCACAAATTCTCGCGCTGATGCTGCATTTGATCTGTAGCGTTTCCGACAATCAGTTCCCTGTCGTGCAGAGAGAAGGTCGATTTTTTTCCTATTTTTATGTTTCAGAGGATATTGCCATTCAAAAGGAATACAGTTCTTGATAAACTTGGATCCTCTGCATATTCTAAAGTGATATTTTCAAACTTAAAGAAATTATTCCAATAAGTTTCACAAAATATCAAGTTTACAAGAATTTCTAATAACTTTGATATGCATTATCGACTTTTCTTCCCGTTTCTATAAAAAATCAAGTTTCCAGATCCATCTGGCAAAAAGTTGCCTTTGGTAATCACGCCAGATTTGCGAAGACTCATGGACAAGCCAGCCGGGATGGGGGTGGCGGTTATTAAGAACATTCTCAATCGGTTGGTTGATAAATTCGATTTCTGAAAACAAAAACAAATTCTGATATCTTTCAACGCTTTCTATCTTCTGAGAATTTTCATTATTTTTAACTTAGCGATTTCTTCAGAACTCAAACAACCGCGATCTACGAAGACATGAATCAGGCTAGAGGTTGGACGGAGTGTTTGGATTCGGAGAATTTCATCCATGCGGTTAGTTTGATGTTTTTATTATTTTGTTCAATTTTTCTAAATTTAGCAATAAGCCACAGTTTACACCAACCCGTTTGAAGTTTTAACTTGTTCTATAAAAACCTTGAAATTATTTTTCTGCTTCCGATAGGTTTTATTTGCCGATGTAGACAGATCGTTTTACTAAAACGTTTCAAAATTTCTCAAATTCAACAAATTTTGAAACATATTTAATTGTCTTTAATTTTCAGATGACGATTCTGGTTCGCTCGATGGTGGAGCAGAAGCCCGGCTGGGTTCCGGAAATGTCTCAAATCCTCGAATCCTCGGCCATCGATGAAAGGGAGCCGAAACGACTCGCTGCGGTCATCATGGCTTCTTCGCTGATTAAAAAGTAGGTATTTTTCGCTTTTATAAGATTTGACGGAAAATGAGCTTAGCTTGCACATACTCTAGGAATGTGGTTACCATAGCTCTTCTGATAAATAGGGGATTTGTAAAGATGGATTTAAAATCTGTGGAGAAATGAAAGGGAATTTCAAACGTTGGGACGTTTTCCACCGCAAATGTTCCCCTGGCTCCTAGAAAAAGGCACCGGGACACCGGGACACCAGTTAGAAAAAGGCACCGGGTTTTCTAAGAAATAGTATGGGGAGGCAAGATAGGAAAAGAAAAAAGCCGGTGCCTTTTTCTAATTGGTGTCCCGGTGTCCCGGTGCCTTTTTCTATTAGCCGTTCCCCTTATGCGGCGAATTATTCCAGTCAGTTTTGTAATTACTATCCTTAATAATGGGACGGGAGATAATGACTGAATTTTTGCGGTGGAAAACGTCCCAACGTCTGACCGATTTAATGCAAATTTGTAATATATTGATTTTTTCAGGCCACCAGAGTTGAATGGCGAAGCAAATGAGCAGCTACTTGTCAAATCGATCAAGCGACTACAAGACCATCTCACGGATAAGAGTCTCAGAATTAGAAAGGCTAGTACTTTTTTTTTTAAAAATAAAAATTAAAGTAATTAGGGCTCCCTTTATTTACAGACGGATAGGGAGGGTTGGGAGTGTAGGAAAAACGGAGAAGTACGAAAAAGAACCGTCTGTAAATACAGGGACCAGTAATTAGTCATGTTGAATCTATCTTTCGCGCGTCTTATCAAAAATATTTCAGCTTTGCATCAAGGGACTTGGCGACTTGTATGACTGTCCCCACAAGGCTGTTCAGGTAAAAAAAAAACTTCTAACAAATTAGAAAAGTTTCAAGTTTCAGCAACGTTTCATCACGGCGGCGGTTGACGCATCGATGGGCGGTTTGGACGATTTGGGAGACAGGAAGGATACGGTAATTTTACTGACTTTAGCGGTTTTAAAAATGTTTATTTTCAGATAGCCATGGAATCAATAATGGCGCTCAACAAACTGGTGACGATCACGAAGGACCAACAGCTCATTTCCATCCTTCCGCAGGTGTTGCTCAAAATCAAGGCTTGTTTTGAGAAGGTTTGTTTTTCGTAGGTCTCAAAAGTCTCCAAAAGGAAACGTACGTTTTCTCTATCGGTTTCGGTACTTTAACGAAATTTCATGATAAAATCATTAACGAATTTTCTGAAAATCTTATCAATTCTTCCTTTTCTTTTAAATACGTGTTCTCAAAACGATTGTAAATAGGCTAATAAATTTCATATTCGATAAATTCCTCATGCCTGTTTGAATTAAAGTTACAGGAAAAAGGAATGCTCGATTTGCAGGAATCCTCCCCTCTGCGATCGGCGTCTTTCTCCTTATTTGGCGAGCTGGGCGCCAGGGTTGGTGATTCGAGCGAGCAATTCGCTTCTCACCTCCACAACAATCTCGTCGCATTGCTGCTGCATCTGAACGATGACTCGGATGATGTTAGACAGGTAATTTTTATTACAAAAATTTACGCTGGGAAAAGTTAAAAGTGCTAAAATTTTGTTGCAAATATTCACTTTGTTTTTATTCTAGTATCTTTTTTTTATTTTTGAGCAACGCTTCGGAGGATGTTAAAAAGGCAAAAATTCAAGTAATTCCATTTGCTCGCGGATTTTTTAGTTTAAAAACTTTTGCAAAATACTCATTTTTCTGTAAACAAATAAATGTTTCAAAGAGTGGAATTCGCGATTCTTTGTAAAGTAAAAGTAGCATAATTTAATAGGAAAAATCTCCGTTTTTTTTGGGAATTTTTGAAAACTTTTCTATTTTTTAATAAAAATCTGTATCACCTTCAGAGTTGTGCCCTAGCTCTCTATCAAACGGCCCCTTTGATGACAGCGGACATAGCGAACAGTGTGCTGACGAGGGAACTGCAAAATGGCAAGCAGCCTGCTAACTACGCCAACTTCATCAAGGACTTTGCCATGATTTTGGTGGGGAAGTTTAAATTTTATTTTCACATTCCAAAACCATCGAGATTGAATAAGAAATTGCAATTGTTATTCTGAGAGTTTTTGAAACATATCTTTGTTTTTGAATGCAAAAGATTCATTAAATATCAACCTTAAAAGAATAGTTACGTTTCAGAAAAATTTAGGTATTAGAACATTTCTCGAGTCCAGTTTATCGGGCTAGCCTTCAGGCAAATATGAATTTTGAAAATATTCGAATTTCAGTCCGCCTCTTTTCCGGATCGCATCAACCAGTACGCGCTGTGCTGTTGCAGCTACTTCAAGAGTCAGTCTGCTAGGTATATTCAATTTGTTTTTACAACATCTTTATATAAAAAATCACCTTTGCGTCAAAAATGATAGGTATCATCGAATTTTGTTGAAAGCGGCCTTAAAATTTTTGAACAAAATATATTGAAATTAAAATTGCCTTTGGATAGGAAATTTTAAACATCCAAATTTCTGAAGACAGTCTTCAAATTTGGAGTCTAAAATTTCAAATCGGAAACTTTCAGGATTCGCTCGAATTCGGCCCTCCTGACCGGCTGTCTTCTAGGCGATTTGTCCACTCAACTCAGAGCTACGATTTCGAAAGAACTCATTTTCTCAGGTACTCAAAACACAGACTTCTTAAAACTCGACCCTCAGAAAGTGTCATATCGAGAGAAAGAGCATATCTTCTTGATCTCTTTCGGAAAAGTGCCCTATTTTTTCTGCGGGGGCGATTTGCGGGTTTTTGCAAGTCGCAAATAGTTGCTGTTCTCGTCTTGGTTGGTTTTTCCAAACAAGTTTAAAAAACTTCTAAAAATCAAAAATTTCTAATTAAATAATCTCGTCAAAGTCTTTAAAATTAAAAAAAATTTCAGGACTCACCGCCCTGTTAAAAGACCCCGAAGAGGTGAAAGTCCGAATTGCCGCTGCCAAAGCCATCGCTCAATTGCACGACTTCGCTACTTGAAATATTCATTTTTCTTGAACTAACGAACTCTACAAAGATAATGCATCAACAACAAGGTATATTAAAAAGTGAAAGAAAAATTCGAGGTAATTTTTAAACTTTTTGAAAATGTATTTTTTTACAAAAACGTTTCTGCTTTGTATGTTTTTGTCTTGAAAATCTGAGATTTAATATTGCCTTAATTTGGAAATCTTTTAAGTTCGGAATTTTCAGAATTTTTTAAATTTAGCTTTTTCTGAAAATCTGAAAATTTCAAGCTTCTCTAAAATTTTATCTGATCCCGTTCTGTGATTCAAATTTCACCCGATCAAATTCAGAAAATTGTTCACTTACGCTAGCTTTACTTTCCCTGTGAAGTTTAGAAAATGAGGTTAGAAGTCGAAGAGTTTGAAAAGTCGTCTATGTTGATGGGTTTTCCTATTTTTCCAAAAATCCATTCATAATAATTTGAATGAGACATTTCGTTACGATTTTTGGTGCAATTAGTTTATTTTTAGAGAACCTTTTCCCTTTATCCGGATTTTGTTTTTCCATTTTTTTTAAATTAGAGTTGTGTGCCAAGTTTGATCAAGGTTTTATCAATTATCCGCTCTCTGTGATAATCATTCATTACTTTGGATTGAGCATTTTTATCCCCGGTTGTTTCATTCGTTTTATCCGCTTTTCAGTGTATTTTCTAGTCACTTATATAAGTTTGTTTTTTTACATTTTATTAATTTTCGTCCTAAATAAAATGCCGAGATTTGACTTTTTTCATAATTTTTAACCGTGGTGTAGTCATTTTTGCCCACTCTCATATATTTCACGATTTTCCCACTTGCACTATTTGATTAATTTCGGATTTTTCGGAACCGGCAATGTTGTCGGCAAAGCCTTCCGAGAATTCGACAGACGTCGCGACGACAAATTATGAAAAAGGTAGGTTTTCAAACAAAAAATAAATAATAAAGGTGGCTCAACGGAGTTTTTTGATAAAATTTTCCTAAAGGTTTCCAAAATTCAGTAGCAATTAGTAACAAACGGTGCTAAATATAAAAGAATGCATTTTGTGAGTTAGGGATGTATGAAATCTGCATTTCCCCTTGTTATATCACTTTCAATTCAAAACCTGTTCTATCTATTGACAATTTCCCTATCACTTTCGCTCTATTGCAACTTCGGCTTTATCTTTGTGTCTTATCATTTATCAGCGTGCGGTTTTCCTTTTATCATTTTCGCCTTAATTTATTCGATTCTTTCATGGAAATCTCATTAATTTTCTCGAAATCATCATAAACCAGGATTTATCGTCGAAAAATGACCGACTTTTGAAAACTTGATTTTTTTAAATTTAAGTTTTAGAGCCTGCGACAAATCATCTTGAATTTACTCAATTTCTAATCAAAATTTTGCAACTTATCTCGAATTTTTTTCAGAACCCGAAACTTCTTGCATTAAAACTACTTGCAATTCAATTATTTCTCAAAATTTCTGAAGCTTGTCATAATTTCTGCAAAATCTTAACCAGAGATTTTTGAAGAATTTGACATATCCTTACAATCTTTTGCTATGAAAGTAGCCATACACATTTTCTGTCATCATTTGGCACCAATAGTGTGTGCGATGAAGGTTTTGATCATTTCTTTACACTTCTCGTTTACTTCCAGCCAGATAACTTTTTTCCTACTTTTTCTACGGTAAAACTAATGACCGCTAATTCTCATAGTAGCATCAACCTTTCGGGAAGTATATTTTAAAATTATTTTCATGAAAAAAGTTAAGAAAAAACTTAATTGGTGAAAATTCCCAATCTCCTTCAGAAATTACTATCATGCTTTATCGATTTTTCCAAATTATGGTTAACCAATAGACTTGAGCCTCTAAAACTATCAAAACTGACCACTTTTCTAGATAGCAGAATTTTCGCTTTCAGAAAATTCTAATTTAAAAAATCTTAATCTACCTAATTTTTGTTAACTTACGTATAGCTTATCCCTCTATCCGTGTTCGATATTCCTTTCCAAAATGTGTCGCTTCTCAATTTTCGGCTCCCGTCGCGTCGTCGCTACGTTTTTACTGCTGATGCTCGTTTTTTCGTTACACGAAGACTAAGAAGTACCGCTCCACGAGAAATCGGAGAAAAGATCCGAAAAATCCCCCGCTTAGACATTATTTTGAAATGAGAGCTAGAGAGATAGAGAAAGAGAAATATTATAGCGATTTGTAGAGATTCTAAGAGAAGGATAAAAAGAAATAGTACGGAGAAAAATAAATGGAAAAGAACAAGAGAGTAAGAGAGATAGCGTAGTAATCTTTGAGAGAAACAGAAAGAGAAAGGTAAAAATAGGCTAGAAAAAATATCTGCTTTAGAGAACATAGATAATTCTGTATAGCCAACAGAACACTTGTCCGGCCAGAAGAAGCTGGGTGTGATATATTTAGCTCTTAGCCGAGCTAATTATACTAATTATCGTAATTTACTTACCCTAGTTACCACTGGTTAATCACCCAATTATCCTTTATTTCGAATCATTTGGAATATTTCATTATTTTGAATAAATAAACTTCTGAGAATTTTATGATTTTTTTTCTAAATTTCTCCCATAAAAATCAATATTCAGTCGATGTTTAACCGTACTCTCTTTAAATGTGACTTTTGAGACTTCTTTCTTATTTCAGCGAACGAACGTCGATCTTCGCTTTTCCGCGGGAGTTCAGGCGGCATTCTACCGTATCCCATCGAAAGTCAAAGGGGTTAGTCAGAATTTCAAAAATTTTCCTGAAAAATCAAATTCCAACAAAATTATCTCCTTGCGAAATTACCTATGATTCACAGGTCATTCTTAACTAGCTTGTGAAAATTGACGCTAAGCCAGGAAAAAACTTGTGGGCGAGGTTAATTTTTTGAGTTGGAACACGCTTCAAACTTTTGAAAGGCCAAAGTGCCAGATTTCGTATGATTATCAAGCTTGACTGGAGCTCTATTTTTATTACATCAAGCTCTAAATCTTTTCCCTATACTATTTTTCGAAAATTTCCATCTCTTTATCTTACACTACTTCGTTAATTTTTGCTTCTTGAAAAATCCTTTTCTCTTAATATTTCTCTTCTTTCTCTCTTTAACTTCTACACTATTTTTCTTTGCTCTCTCTTCAGTTTCTCTAACTCTCATCGCTCCTGCCACCACCTGACTTTTTGCAGGGGGTCCTTTGGATTTGCGTCGTTTCAACTCTCTCTTCAAGTCTTATCACATTCCAGATTTACCCCTTCCTTCCTCTTTTTCTCCCCTCTCCTTTCGAATGCCAACGGCTACTTCTTGGTTCCGAAAAATGACATCTTTCTTTTTCTATCTCTTGTTTTTCCACGCTCTCTCACGTTGCCTCTTTCTCTACCTCGAGCGCTTTCCATGCTCTCTAAACTTTTCTGATTCTTTCTCTCCTTTCCTTCTTTGTTTTTTTCTCTATCTCTATCCCTGATAACCTATCAGAGTCTCAATATCTTCTCGTTTTTATGACTTTTTCTACCTTTATTTTTTCTTTTCTGATCTCTTTCTTTCTAAAACTATTTCCCCAGACCCTTTATCCTCTTCCTTATCACTCTAGGATCCATTCTTATCAGTCGTTATCAGTGATAACTTGTCAGAGAGCCCATGCCTATTGCCTACACCCTCTTCATTTATAGCTTTCATTCTCACTTTTTCAATGTCTATACAGTATTTTCTATCTTTTTCTTTTGCCCTCTAAAATTTTCACGTTATTTCTTTGAACAAGCTTCCGTTAGATAATATTGATCTTATCTCAAGAGAAACGTTCGAATAGCCGGCAATGTTGATTTTTGCTTTTTTTCAGAATTTTTGACTTTTTAAGTTAGGTTTAAAAATTTCTGAAGAATTACGCAAAATCTTTATGGAATGATTATATGATTATTCCTTTTTCGTTTCGACTTGCTTATCAGGCAATTATATTTTATCCCAATATCCCAAAACTTGACCTTTCATCTTCAAAATATCGGATTTTTTTTTTAAATCTTGAAATCTTCCTGCAAAAATGTTCAAAATGCTCGGGCACTTGAGCTTGAACTGTGTGAAATTCGCGCAAGGCTTTTTCAAAGCTTCAAATAGAAATCATTCGAAACAAAAATCGAAGATCTTTTACGGGAAAAACATACAAATTTCAAAACGACTTTTTTACTCCTTTTCTTTGGTTATTTTCCTAATGATTATGGAAGTTATAATATTTCTGTATTCTGTATCGTCATCTAGTCAAAATATTCGAATTTCAACTACTCTAAAACTTATTTCTCATTTCTTGGTACAAAGGCGCAAATTATTCCCCTCAACCTTTTACAGTGATTAGATTGTTGAACTTTCACTCAACTTACCGAAAGTTTTGAAACTCGTCTCTTTCATGTTCCCCTCAAATCATCCTCAAAATCAATTTTTCTTTCCGATGATCAATTAGAGTTGATTTCAAACTTGTCAAGCTCTATTTTATCCTTTTTCCTATACTATTTCCCTTTTCTGCGTCTTTTTGCCTCTAATTTCATCATACTATTTTCCTTCTCTCTGCTTTTTCTCTCTCACTTTTTCACGCTCTCTCCCCCAAACACCCACCTATCTCATTTGTTGCTGTTGCTCCTGAGGCTTTATCGCATCACCCTCTTTCTTTTCCGATCTCTCGCACTCATGCCTCAGGATATCATCTGTTTTCAAAATCAATCGATACATTTGGATCTCTATCCACAGCTCTTTGATACCTATTTAATAATCAATTACACTAGCCGGATTTATCAATCTACGCTATACCATGTGATTAGAGAATTTTAGTTTCTATTATATCTTCTCAAAGAAGAAGCATGCAATCAGAATCATTACCTTGGGCCTGATATTCCTCATTTCAAAATATGAAAATAGTAAAAAATTATCGTATTTTATACAGCACTAAATTTTCCTTGAAGATCGTTTTTCAAACTTATCTTCAAGATCCTTAATTTAGCTCTACCTTTTTATCTTTATCTCTTTCTCTGTCTCTCTCACTTTGTCCTGCTCTCTCCTCCCTTTGTCTGCATGAAACACATGTTTCTGTTTTCTGCTTCTTTTTATCTCTTTTATTCTTTCGCTCTCTCGTTTTATTCTTTTTTAACGAAACTTTATTCTTCACGAGGCGAAATTCTGGGAATTTTTTGTTTTGCGCTCTGGACTTCAAATATCCCTGTTTGAATCGTAGCTTTACGAACGATAAAATTCGATCTTTGAATTTTTGGGAATAAAATCAGAAATTTGTTTATTCTCGATCAAAACATTTTTCAAACCTATAGCATTTTCTCAGGATTTTTAAAAAGAATAAAGTAAAAAAGTCAAGAGTATTCTAAAAATTTAAAAACCTGCAGCACCTCTAAAAATTCTTATCTTTTCAGCTTGCGGTAAAGCCGGCCTTCGGGTGTGTCTCTACTCCCAGGCAGCGACGACACGACATCATATCTTCAGGTTAGAAATTTAAACGAAAAAATTAAATTTACAATTATTGTTCCGATCAAATGAAGTGAAAGTGTTCGTGTGTTGAAAAATAGTGAGAAGAGGCGAGAGAGGCAGAGGAAACTACATACCACCCCACTCTTTCCATTGTCCTCGCCAACTCTCCTTTCTCTGCGCTCTAGCCTCTCCCTCTTTGTGCATAGTTCATACGCGCATTTATCGCAAACAGCGCGTTTAACACACGGACCTGTCAATTCATTTGACCAATATAATAATTTCGACTTTAAAATGACTTCCCAATTTCGAAAATTATATTCGAGCTAAGAATACGATTTTTATTCTATTCGAAAGGTTTGGGATCATTTTAGATTTAAAACTAAAGTTACAAATTAAGTTCGAGGTAAGAATTCGGAATTTTCAGTTGCCCTATCCCTTTTCTTCTACTTTCCTATCTTCTCACCTATCCCCTCTCAATTTCAACGATTCATTTCCAATCTCATGAACATCAACAAAGTCAACTGGTAGACCACAACATTGCACCAAAATGAGCACCAGCACATCTTATAGAAGGTGGGATCTTCATTTTTTTTTTTTTAAATTTAAAATTTTACTTATTCATTGAGAGAGTAGTGATCGGAAAACATTTGAAAAAGTATCAATTTTTGAAACTTATGATGTTTTAATGAAATTAGGCGTTTATTTATAAAATTGAATTCTTGAATCCTAACAAAGTAGGGCATTTATGAACCATTTTTGAAACTAATCTCGAACACTTTGAAAAATTGTATCAAGTCCAATTTTCACTCCAGGAAGCATTCGAATCCAATACTTATTTGAAATACTTCGTTATCCCTTTTCTTGAAAGATAGATTTTTATGGAAAATAGTAGTTATTTTCGATCTCGCAGTATTCAAATTTTAGTGTTTGGAAAATGACTACTAGAAGCAGGTTTTCTTGAAACTTGCTTGAAAACTCGAATATCGATTATTCTGTTCCAGATACCCCTCAGCGGGCTCGTCTGGCCGATCGACACCGACCGCGTCGACGATGGCGACGTCGGTGGAGCCTTCGACGTACGGGACGAGTTGGAACTCGGTTAGGTGGAATAAGGCCGGACCCGCATATCGATCCAGCGCCAACAATTTGGCTTCTAGGTAGAGAACTTTTATGTGGTTTAAAAACCTTGAAAGCTCTGGAAACATAGTGAACAATTTCGATCAACACTAAAAATTTGGCTACTGAGCGAGGAACTATAACAATTTATTTTTCCTTGAATTTTTTATCAGTTTGTCTTGGGGACACTAGAGTAACTAAATTTGAAAATTGTATGACTTTTGGAAACACTTTGAAAAGTCGCATCAAATATTACTTGTTTGGTTGTCTGGAGAAAAAAATCCTGACTTTTCCTAATTCAAGTTTTACAGTAGTGGATTAACGTGATCTTTTTTACAATCTGTAGAAATTTTTAACGCTTATCAAACTTTTAAACTTCGATTTTTTTCAGATTCGAATCAAAATCCTCGTCTTATTCTCTGTCGCCCTCAGCGCGAACCGT
The DNA here is from genome assembly GCA_002287525.1 of Diploscapter pachys. Lineage (NCBI taxonomy): Eukaryota > Metazoa > Nematoda > Chromadorea > Rhabditida > Rhabditidae > Diploscapter > Diploscapter pachys. The sequence goes on along the minus strand of LIAE01006751.1, from coordinate 106,204 downwards.
CCATTTTCCATCGATGAGTCTGGCAGCGAAGGTAAACTTAAATTTCACGAAAAAAGATAAATTAAATAAGCTTCAAAAATTTACTAAATATGAAATAATTCCTCTTATTTGATTCGAAACTTGCTGTGCGTTTCTTAAAAGAAAAATCGAAGATTTTCAAAACAAAAAAATTGAACTTATTTTTCTTGCAGACCCGATTTTCGTATGTAAGAGCCTTTTGAATATAAAAGCATGAATTTTTTGGAAATTTCAACTTTTCAAAGATTAACACTTTCAGCACGCCGCGAACATCGCTTCAATCGGACCGTCTGTTTCCGCGAGGGCGTCGCGATTCGACAACTCGATTTTTCAAGATAAGGAAAAATACCGGTCTGAAGCCAGGTACACGAAATTTATGCAGAAAATAACCCTTTGATTTCATTTTTCAGCTTTTTTTAATTTTGGGGCTGAACTATATCCGACCTTCAAAATTTCATGATTCTAATTTCAGAGCTCTCATCAACAAGTACACCAGCCGGGAGCGAAATCCTGACGGAGCCACCTCAACATTCAGTTCACAGAATATTGAGCAGAAACGGAAGCTGGAAAGTGGTGGGTCTATAAGTTTAAAAACGGACAAATATTTTCTTCCTATTACTTTTGAAATCCAATGAGAGACGTCCTACACTTGATATTGAAAATCTTTTCTATAATTGTTCAAAAGTTCTTTATATGTTCTCATCGATTTTGAACCCTCAATGCTCTAGGAATGGTCCAATATTTTTCTAAACTTGAAATTTTCTATCCGGTTTATATAAGTTTCAAAATGATCATAACTCTATTATGGCTCCTGAAACTCGAATGCTTCAAAGCAAGACAAATCTCTAACTTAACTTCAAATTGAAAAAATCAACTTTGATTTCTGAGTTTCAAAGAAATCATTTCTTTTCTATTAATTTAAAATTATTGATAACTTCCAACGTTCACTTCCTATAAAAATGTTAAAAAATGATTTGAAACAGCATTTTTATTCCCTATGAAATTCGGTCTACCGATTCAGGATTTTTTTCGCGGCACTTTTCGCCGAAAAAATTATTCGGTCAGCCTACCTCTGCTATATTTTTTTTAATGAAAATTCACACAAAATCCTGTTTTTTGTGAATTTTTGTGATTTTCCTCTTTTTGTTTAGAGTTTGCACACGTCACATTTTGAATGGCATTACATTCAAAAACACTTGAAATGATTTTTTTGCATTTTTAGAGGACTCCTACTCTTTTATTAAAAGGTTACTGTATTTTCTAATAAAAAGCGGTTTTGTGTTTCAAAAGCTACAGTAATCTTATTTTATTAAACCCCGAGTCTTTTATAAAC